>JAASFI010001079.1:0-11894 GCA_023333705.1 Globisporangium viniferum | reverse complement strand
TCGTACACCCTCTTCCGCCAACTTGACCAAGGCATCAGCGAGCTAACAACAAGGGCACACAAAGTGAAGCAAGCGTGTTAGACATACCATGCAAGTAGCAGGCAAGTACAATATAAATAGAACAATAAAACACTCACTTCTTGGGAGGTGAATATATACACAGACGCGTCAATTGATTTACGAGCTGACGCGATCAGACGCAGGAGCGTGTCTCGTGAGGCTGATCGTTGCCTAGGCTCAAACATCAGCGTGCCGGGACCCAGCTCGGGCGCTCGTTCAGGATCGTGTACATCGACCGACTGGGGACCTTCTCATGGAGCTCGGCTTGCACCAACTCAATAAGCTTGGGCATACTCAATTGCTTAGTCGTCCCGTCACTCGATGCCAGGGTGCGAATATTTTCCCGCAGCTCCATCGACAGGGACGGGCGACCGATCAACCCCGGCTTACATCCAATCCGTTCGTGATGATGCTGAGCTGTCGAGTAAGGGATCCCCATGCACCATGATGCGTCTGCAATGCTGGCGCCGCCCGCGATCATCGCCGCAGCGGTCGTAGTTTCGGTCAGGCGCTTTCGCAATGCCACCACTCCTCTCTTTTTTTTCTTCTTATACTTTCCCATGTCGCTCTCTCGCTTTGCTCGCTCTGTTGGAGAATCGAAAGTGACTAGTGAGCTCAAAAGTCGTTTCGCGCAGACGGCAGCCATTGCGCCGTTATATTCACAGGAGCGTCGTCGGTCTCATTCGCATTCTCTCTCTCTAGGCTTGGTCGTAGAGCGTGAATGGCGATGGCGCGCCCCATGACGCCCGCGGGCATGCGCGTGACGTCCGCACTGCAAGTGGCGCCCGCGGCGATCGAGTTCGAGGCGTTCGAGGCGGACACGTGCTACGTGGCGGCGCTCGCGGTCAAGAACACGAGTGATCGCATCCTGCGCTACCGGCTCATGCCGCCCTCGCACGCGTCGCCGTTCCGCGTGCTGAGCGCAAGAAGCAGTGGTAATGGTGGCCAGGACCTCGCGCGCACGAGCAACCCGACGGTCAAGGTGCCGCCGGGGCTCAGCATCAAGTACGAGGTGACGTTCCAGGTGAGTTTGAGCACACAGCAGCAACAGCAACAGCAACAACAGGCGATGTTCCACGACGCGCTGCAGATCAAGGGCGACGACCAGTCGCTCATTGAGGTGCCGCTCCTGGCGCGCCGCGCGTGTCCGATCCTGGACGTCGAGCTGAGTCTCTGCAACCTGGGGCTCGTCGTCATCGCGCAGCGGGCCGCGCAGTTTGTGCGCATGCGCAATGCCGGCGCGCGTCACGGCCGATTCGAGATCGAAGTGCTGGATGCGAACGGCACGAACGCGAATACGATCGCAGTGGCGCCGTTGAAAGGCTCCTTGGCGCCGAACGAGGCGGTGAACGTCAAGATCGAAGTGGTTGGAGCTGAGCTGGGCGTGTTCCGCGGCGTCGTGCGGATCCGAATACGCGAGCGGAGTCCACCGTATGAGAATGATGAGGACGACGAAGGGGTGGATTCAAACGCTGGCGGCGAGACGGCGAACGCAGCAGCGTACCAGGTGGAGAAACTCGTGGACGTGTGCGGCAAAGTGGTCGAGCACAACGTTGAGCTGGTGCTGAAGAACGGACTCGCACCAGTGAAGAACCTGTATTTTGGCTCGATCTTCGCGGGCGAGTGCAAAGTCATCGAAACCGTACTGCGCAACAACGGTCCGCTACCGCTGTTCTTCAAGACGACGCTGACGTTCGGAGGCAGTGGTGGCGGCAGTGGAGGCGGCAGTGGTAGCGACAGTGGGGGCGGCGGAGGTGCTGGTAGTAGCGTGAGCCTGAGTGGTGACGAAGAGCGAGAAGCCTACGAGCGGCGTAAGGAGCTCCAGGTGTCGCCTGCTGAGGGTCGCGTCGAACCCTTTGCGCACCTGGTCGTGACCTTCACGTACCACCCTCGCGGTGTCGATCTGATGAAACTGAAGCAGTTGGAAGCCAAGTATCGTCAATCGCTCTCCTACGAAGAGGGTAATAACAACAACAACAGCAACAGTAGCCTGAGTAGCAGTGAGGGCAGCAGCACTGCGCTCCCTCCACCTCCGGTTGTGCTCAACGCGTTCGCATCCATCCAGTGCGTCGACTTGCAGTCCCAGAACCTGACGTTCGAAGTCGCAGGGAAAGCGTTCCTCCCCAAGGTCGAGCTCTCTCCGCTCTCAGCTCTGGATTTCGGAGACGTGAAGAGCCACGACCGCGTCGACATGCTCCTGTCCCTGAAGAATTTGTCCGGGTTGCCAGTCCACTACTCGATCCCAAAGATCGCGCACTTCTCCATGAAGCCAAACTCGGGGCGGCTGGACGTGTTGCAGTCGCAGAGTCTGATCGTGAGCTTCGCGCCGACCCAACTTGGCGCGTTCCAGAGCATCATGGAGCTCTCGATCAACAAGGAAGTACTGACGGTGCCGATTCACGTCAAAGGCCGAGCTGTTGCTGTGGGCGACGTGACCAGCAAGCCGATCATCGGAGGCATCCAGGCGCTCCCGATCGATTTCGCGCCGCAGTACAAGTTTCTGCTGCCAGAGGAAGCCAAGAAGACCAAGGGCAAGCTCGAGCGGAAGTTCAACCGCATGGCACCGTACGAAGTCGCGGCGCTGAACGGCACTGCTGCGATCGACGAATACGAGTTTGAAGGCACGAACAACACGCACCTGACCTACTGCGTGAAGGAGCTGGCGAAGCGCGCGGACCACAAGGCTGGGTACCACGAGTACCTAGCGGCGTGTCGGCTTCAACGAGAGGAGAAACTGCGGAAACGGTCGACCACTGGAGTGAAACACGACATCTCGAATGCCCGGAGCAGTAGCAGCAACAACAACAATGAGGAGGAAGACGATGATGGCAACACCCTCAGCGGCTCCAGAGATGTGAATCTAGGCATGGATCGTCAGAGCGGAGTCCAGCCGCGCATGATTCGACTCCCGCGCGAGCTGAAGCAGCAGTCTGACCCACTTTGGCTCAACCAGACAGGAGCAAATGGCGCTGGCAGCAAGTTCAAGGCGTTCTTCGACGACAACAAGTTTGTGAAGAAGAAGTTCAAACCCCAGCCAGCGACGCAAGCCGAAATCGCAGAGTGCGCTTTGAATCTCGACTACGATCAGCTGGAGCAGGTGCTCTCGGGACCAAAGACGCTGCATTTCGGGAAACTCAGCGTGAATGGCGTGGCGAAGAAAAGCCTGAGCATCCAGAACAACCTCGCGCAGAACATCGTGGTCAGTCTGCATCTACGTGATGAGGACCATCTCGAGGAGCTCGCTGCTCAGACGCAACTCAAGTCCCAGGTGGTGCCTCCTCGCACGCTCGCTGGCTTTGACCTCGTCTTCAGTTCCATGAAGGAGCAGTTTTTCCAAAAGCAGCTCGGGTTTTCGATCAACGGCGTCCACAACCGCGAGGTCACGGTAGTCGCTGAGGTCGCCCCGATTGTGGTCGAGCTGTCTACCGGCGAGCTCCAGTTTGAGTTCAGCTACATGAACACAAATCCGTCTATGATGCTCGAGGTCGCGCTGACAAACACGAGCGACTCGATGGCGCCATTCCTTTGGAGCTTGATGAAAACACAGGCGCCAAGTCGTCCGGATTCGTCGAAAAGCAACTCGACGGTTGCGACGACCACCTTAGAGAAGAGCAGCTCGACAGGATCAACTGGAGGAGCTGGAGGCGGAACTGGAGCTGCGGCGACTGTAAAACCCGTCTTTGATGTGCTTCCTCCGAGCGGCTCGCTCAGTCCCGGCGCAACGGTTGTCTGCCAATGCGTGTACACGCCACCAACAGCAGGGGCGTCTTCGTTGCACAGTTATTCGATGACAGCGGACAAGAATGGACGTGGGTCCTGGATCGCGAGCTCGTTTGTGCTCGATATCACGGGCGGCAAGAAGTCGACTCTGGTGTGCAAGGCGCTGATCCAGGAGCTCAAAGTGACCGCGAAGGAGAAAAAAGTGGACTTTGGGACGATTTCAGTCGGTATCGAGAAGGAAAAGAAGATCACACTGATGAATGCGACGAATGACGCGTTGTCGTTCAGCAGCAGCAGCTCCTGGGCGACTTTCTATACCAGTATTGAGCCTGCGAATATGGCGACTTCGCTGGGGATTACCGTGTCGCCTTCGGTTGGCACCATTTTGAGTCAAGAGTCCGCTGACATTGTGGTCAAAATCTTCCCACACAAACCTGTTGTGCTGGACAGCAGCGTCGTGCTCCACATCCAAGTTCGCGGTGGCAAGAGTCTGAAGATCCCGATCAACGCGACGGTACTCGTCCCTGAAGTGTTCATCACTCCGCAGAGCGTGGTCGGGTTTGGCGACGTCGTGCTCGGCGTCTCGGTGCCGCGTGTCGTGGCGTTGGAGAACCGCAGCACGATCCCCGCGAGTCTCTTGCTGGACCTCGGCGCTGCTCTTAATGAGGAGTTTGCAGTCGTCATGCCTCCGAAGTTGCTTGCGCGTCTCGAAGACGTCAGCAGCGTGTTCATTCCGATGATGGGCTCGAAAGGGAGAGAGCCTTCGTCACCGTCATCTCATCCAGAGAAGGGCCCCTCCGGATCAACAGCAGAGTCAAATGACTCGGACACGGACGCGCTTTGCTCGAAGTGGCAGATCTGCATCCCTCCAAACACGACCGTGTCGTTCCATTTGACATTCACGCCGAAGAGAGCAGGATTGCACGACCAGATGCTGCCGATCCAGATCACAGGAGTGAGCAGCATCAGTGCGATCGCTCGTCCCGAGTCGCTCACACGGAGGGTCACGGCGACAGCGATCCTCCCGCGGCTCCTGTTCTCCAACGCGGTGCTGGATTTCCATCGCAGTGTGATCACGAGAGAAGGCATTCGCAAAGTTCCGTACACGAAATTCCTGGTGCTGACCAACAATGACACAAAGAGCGTCAAGTGGCAGATCGACACTGCGCAGCTGAAGCAGATCCAGATGGCGAACCCTGCAGCGTCCAAGCGTGCTGGCCACACGATGTCAGCGTCCGCGTCGTCTGTGATCTTCCACTTGGCGCCTGAGAAAGGAGAGCTCGCGCCTGGCGAGGAAGTTAAGATCCGAGTGAGTTTTCTGCCTCTGGAAGCGGTGGAGTACGTCGAGGAAGAGATTCCGCTGCTGCTCGACGACCAGTTCTACATCCATATCAGCGTTAAGGGCGAAGATATCCACCCGCACCTCTCGTTCAGTGAGAACAAGCTCGTGCTGCCGACTGTGCCGCTGGGGATCGTCTCGAGGGCAAAGCTGTTCATCCAGAGCACTGGCTACGATCACTTGGATCTGACGTATCGAATCCCTCTCGACTTGGCGAAAGCACCCGTCACACTCCATTTCCCCAAAGGGAAGATCCTGAGCATGGCGTGTCCGAAGATCCACGTGGAAGTCCGGTTCTGCAGCAAGAAGAGCGTCGCGTTCAACGCGCGCATCGAGTTTTTCGACACGGACGGCAACATTTTTTACCTCCCGATCGCAGGGTGTACCGAGAACTGCCTGTTGACAAACTTCCAATTCATTCAGTCCCACAGTATTGGCAAAGACGGCGATGGTTCTCATGCAGGCAGCGACGGCATTGGGACTGAGAGCAAGAGTTCGACGAAGAAGCTGCAAAAGCACGAGCCTTCTTCGTCATCCAAATTTCAGTTTTACACACAGCTCCATGCGGTTTCCGATTTACTTGCTTCCAGCCAAACAGCTCGACGTCGAAGTTCAAAAGGAAAAGCAATTTCAGGAACAGTCGACTGGGCAATCGCAGCAGTTGAACGGCTTCATCGAAGTGGACTCGTCCACGAGCTTTATCGATGATAGTGCGACGTTGACAGGCAGCTCGTTGTCGCTTCTCCACGGCGCGTCAAGTGAGATGCTGGCCACAACGTCTCAATTCAGCGGCTTGGAGATCGCGTTCCTTCTCCAGTACCTCAACACGAACTTTCTCCGCAACCCGGTGACGAAGTTCCCGTCGGATTTCGCAGATGCGTGGGGGAAACCGTTGTACGAGCTATTGGAAATGGTGTGCACGAAGAAACCCAGTGGCGGCGGCGTGATGCCTGCAGTCAAGACAGCGAAGGGAAGTGGTGGCGCAGCAGGACTCCAACCGTCAAAGGAAGATCTATTGGCGCACTACACTTCGCAATACACAGAGCTGCTGAAGTTTCTGAAATTGTATGGCGCCATGCTGCACGATGTCCCACCTGAGCACTTGCTCAGCCAGGAGTACTACATCCGCGCGTGCGAAGACCCGCGAGCTGATCCATCGATCTTCTCGTCGCCCAGGCTCGCTGGTATGCGCTTTCTTCAGCGAAGACACGCGCTCGAGCGAGAATGGCGAACGGTGTGCTCGAACGCATGGATGAAAGTGTTGTACCAGGCCATCAAGTGTTTTCTATTGTATCGGATCACGGCGAAGAACTACATCCAGCAGCAGCAGATGCTACGACAACAACAAAGCAAAGCCGAGATCGTGGCTCGCGCGTGCCAGGGAAGCAATCTCTACAGTGAGGCGGAGATGGTGCTGGTGCAGTGGATTTGCGACAACGTGAGGGCGCAGCAACAGGCGTCAGGGAATGGACGAGAGGTGTCGGGGACATCTGTGGAGTCCCATCTATTAGATGTCCGGCGAGACTTACTGGACGGCAAGTTTCTATTCCACTTGGTGGCGTCACATATCCCGACGCTCACGACCGAGCAGAGCGAGTACCAGTGCTTCCGACTAGACTTGGCGGGACGTAAACGCCCGCTCTCGGATTCTCAATTACACAGCAATGCGCAGATCCTGCTGCAGACGCTCTCGTCGTTTGGCGTAGACTTTGGCATCGATCCAGCGGCGTTCTTGCTCAACATGAACGCTCGCGAGATGATCGTGCTGCTTCTCCACTTGAACCAGACCCTGCCGCAGTTCATCCCCAAGGCGACGATCGAGTTCAAAGGCGTGCTGGGTCAGGTGATCGAGAAGAGCATCGAGCTGAAAAACCCGAGCTCGCGGGCATTGCGGTATCAAGTGTTTCTCGATGGGATCGACTCTGGTGGTGGTGGGGAAGGTGGAAGCAACAGTGGGAACAACAGTAGCAGCAGCACGTTCAGCATCGAGTCCAACAACGTGGTGCTGGAACCAGGCAAGACGGAGACGTTCGTTGTGACATTCCGGCCGCGTTTCTCTCGGAAAGTGACCGCGCGTCTAGTGTTTCAGTCGATTCGAGAGCCTTCGTCGTCCACACCGTCTTCTGGGGCGACCATGGTGTTCTTACTGGAGTCAAATATCATCTCCCGAAAGCCCGTCCGGATAATTCAGATTGAAACCAACACGTACGAAAAGAAAACCGAAGAGCTCGTGATCGAGAACCAGTTCCCCGCACAGGCAGCGTACAAACTGTCAATGACCCAGCAACAGCAGCAGTCGCAGCTTCAAGGCGGCGCTCCAAACTCGTTCAACTCGACTTTTGGAGGCCCAGGAGCAGCGTCAACTTCCCAGAATGCTGGTGGTGGGGGGTCCTGGGCAGTCGCGGAAGAAATCGGTCAACCAAAAAGACAAAGACCGACCAAACCACGGATCGATGGCGCCGCTGTCTTTGAATAGTAACCCGGGTTCGTCGATAGCAGGGGCTTCGACTTCGGCCAACGTAGGTTCAAAGAAGAGCATTCTCCAGACAAACAGCAAAGGTGGTAGGGACGACACAGACTTCAGCTGGTGCATGATTGCGCAGCAGCCGTTCTTCCTGCCCGAGTTTGGCAGCAGCGGATCTAGTTCCAGTAGCAGCAGCAGCGATCTCAGCATGCAGACCACAGCGATGGCTGGACTCGGCGTTATCAATATTCGCAACCAGGGTTCTGCAACCGTGAAGCTAGAGTTCTTGCCCTTGCTCCCAGGCACATACAAGTGCCAGTTGCTGTTTCTCGACGAGAAAATCGGCGAGTTCATGTACGAAATCCATGCGGTCGCGCACTTGCCCGCGAATCTTGACACGCTAAAGTTCCAGTGCGAGACTACTGCCGCTGGCGCTGTGAGCTCGACGACAGGAAATAATGGCGCCAACCGAATTCATTTCCTTCGGGAACTGGTTGTGCCAGTGAAGAACCCGCTGTTGTCTCGCGCACTTGTGAGTTATGTGGAGCGAGCGAGTGGGCATCTGAAGACCAAGCTCAAGGAAGGATTGAAGAGATGCGAGGAGATGCATCACACGAATTTCCAGGTGGAGTTCAATTCGCCGTTCTTCACGTCGGTGCACCAGGAGATGATACTGAGCAACGCAGCAGCTACGGCCAAGGTCTTTCCTAGGGGCAGCACCTCATCGCTGATGCCTGGTGGCGAAGCCGAACCAGCGACATCACGCACGGACCAGTCTAGCCCCGATCACAACAACAATGGAGGCTCAGGCTCTAAGGGTCCAGCCAAGGCGAATCAAGCGCGTCTGCTGACCCCACGGTCGAACAACGCAACCGCTGTGGTCCCGAACGCGGTGCTCATTGATTTCCAGCCGAAAGGAGCAGGAGTGTACACGTGCAAGCTGCTGCTTCGTTCGCATCACACTGTCTGTGGGGGTAATGACCTGCGCATATACGACCTCGAGGCGAAAGTGAAAGAGCCGAATGTGAAGACGCTGCTGGAGTTTGCCGCACCCTCTCGACATAGCATCGTGCAGGAGATCCCGCTCGCAAACCCGTCCGACGCGCCGTGGACGCTTAAGGCGTTGTTTAGCAACAGCACAAGTAGCGGTAGTAGTGGAGACGGAAGCATGTTCTCTGGCCCATCGTCACTGCAGGTGCCGGCGAAGAAAACGGCGAACTACCCGCTGACGTTCTCTCCGAAGTGGATCTCGAACGAGAAAAGCAGCTTCACGCTCATGAACCCTGCCACGCAGCAGCAGTTTGAGTTCGAGTTGAGCGGCTATGGTGAAGAGCCTCTGGCACAGGACCATGTCGTGATCATATGCCAAGCGCGAACGAGCGTAGTCCACGAATTCGAAGTCGTGAGTTTTAAAACCGACCCGCATGGTGCGCAGCAGTACAAGGTCGAGTCGGATCTGCGCGATGTCAAGGGAGCACCTACTATCAGCGTCCCGAGTGCCGGGGGAGCGAGCGTCAAGTACCCACTGACGTTCAGTCCGATCGTGAGCGGGACGTACTTTGGCTCGATCACCTTCACGAACGAAGCCACGAAGGAGTACATTTGGTATACCATTGAGGCGAATGTGAGTCCACCGGAGCCCGAGATGACGCTCGACATGCGCGCAGTCGTACGCGGTGCGATTGGAGTGGAGATCAGTCTCGCAAACCCGCTCGACCACGCTGTGACCTTTGCAATCGAGCTTCAGGGCGAAGGGCTGCTTGGTCCTGCGACGTTCTCGCTTGAAGCCCAGGAGTCGAGCGTGTATGAGCTCGTCTATTCGCCTTTGAAGGTCACAGGCAGCAAAGGAGAAGAGAACTCTACACCGCAGGAAGGCGCGGTATTGTTCTCGAATGACGAGATTGGCCAGTTCTGGTACCGGCTGCAGCTGGCAGCGACCCACGCCCCTGCGCAGGAGATGAAGGACATGTGCTGCGCGGTCGGCGACGTGTGTTCGCAGCCGATTTTGCTCCAGAACCCAAGTGAGAAGGACCTTCTGCTGCAGTACAAAGTCACCAACACGCGCAACTTTTCCATTAAAGGTGGCGGTGGCGCTGAGCCTAGCAGCTCAACTGGTGGGAAAGCCCACGCGCTCCCTTCTCGTGTGATCCTGCCACCGTTTGGGCAGGCGACTGTGATTGTCGAGTACACTCCGTCGTCGCTGTCCGAGCACGAGTCCGCGAGTATCATCTTCTTTGAGCCAGACGTCGTGAGTGACTGGGAGTTTGTCGTGAAGGGCATCGGGAAGGCGCCGAGCGTGATGAAGCCCATCCTGGTCTCTGCCAAAGTCCACGAGGCCGCATCGACGCGGCTGTTCACTTTCAAGAACCCGTTTGCAGACACACTACGCGTCGAGGTGAAGCTCGTGATTGACGAAAATGACGCGAGTGTAATCCAAAGGAAGCCAAACGGAGGACGGAATGAAAGCAGCCAGGTGTTTGACATCCTGCTCAAGAAAAAACGTGTGCAGATGGAGAGCTTTGGCCACTTGCAGGTGCCGATCTCGTTCATCCCGCAGTTTGTGTGCGAGGCGCGCGCGGAGATCGTGATCCGCGGCAGCGAGCACTACGGTGAGCTCGAGTGGCGGTACCCGATCCAGGGCATCGCAGAAGCACCACTGCACCCGCGACCGATTACGTTCGCGTGCCAAGCGCGGGACTCGATGGAGAAAAAGATTTCGTGCGAGCTGCTGGCCGCGCCACCGGACATGGTGCCCTCTGAAGAGGTGTTTACTGTGGAGTGGGACATCCCAACCGAGCGCTTCGGTGCGCTGGCGTCGGCTGCAGCATTGGAACGGTCCCTGAGTATCAACGCGCTTCCGGTTATCGATGAGGACAACTCTGGCCAGAAGAACAGCTCATCATCGATTTTCTTGCAGTACCAGGCGCGATTCGATCCGCTGCGACCGTACCGCGGCTCGATCTACTTGCTCATCAAGAAGAAGAGCGGCGGGTTCTGGCGCTTTGAGGTGATCCTGGACGTCAGCGACCCGCCCGTGGATGACCTGATTACGATCGAGTCGAGTTTGAACCAGACGTCGTCGATCACGTTCCAGCTGCGCAACCAGTTTCGGCAGTCGGCGCGGTTCCTCGCCGAGTTCTCGGCGGGCTCGTCCAGCGCGTTCACAATATACCCCGGTGAGGGCTCGTTGCCCCCATTTGGAAGCGACGAAGGGATGCCGTTCGTGGTCTCGTTCACGCCCACAGGGTACGGGAAGATGCAGTCCGGACAGCTCGTGATCTTGACGGAGGAGATGCAGTGGACGTTCAATATCAAAGGCACGTACCCGGACGCGAACAGCAAGAGCAGCGGCCCAAACAGCAGTCTGAGCTCCAGCGCGTCGCGGTATCGGCTCGGAATCTCAAGCGAAGCAGCGAGCGCGAGTCCCGGTGGAGGAAGCCAAACCAGTCCGTTTTCTGGCTCACCACAGCAGCCAGGAGCCCTTAAAGGTGGGAAGAACGGGGCAGCCAAGTCGCGATCCAAGTGAAAACGCAGGTGTTTGTGTAACCAGGTACAGTGCATTATTTAACCTCTCAGTCGAAACCAGCATCTGCTGTTTGTTGAAAACGAACGATCCTGAGACGAGACGGAGAACTATGTCGCTAGTTTGTCGAAGGCAAAGACATGGCGTGTGAGGGAGCCGATCGCCACCGAATTCTCACAAATAGGAACAGAGTTTGCCCTGCTTGCACGCTGGCGAATGAGGTTGTGAGCGAGATAACCCTGAATGCGATGAATGGCATTCACAAAACCCAATATTTGATTCGTGATTCGTATATCACATGTGTCGAAAATGGTGCGCTGTCAACTCGCAAGCAGCGCTTGATTTGTCTCCAGAATCACGGAGGTAGGCGTCTTGTGTCTGTGTACGATGGCTTTGCAGCGCATGCACAGATAAAACAAGCAAACAGTTCACGTCTCCAAGGGCTCGGCAGACGCAAACATAATGGATTTGTTTGTTTGTGTGGAAATGAGTATCTTGATTCGAGGTGAGTCGTAACAAAAAGCTGTCAATTATAATAGGAAGTGTAAATAAACATCCCCAAGCCAACTTCAAGCTACTGTGAAAAAGTAATATACCTCGACTTTGAAAAGTCTAGTAGTACCCATCATGTGTTCGATTTAACTTAGTGAACATTGTTAAATAGGTTCCAGTTCTCTGGCTGTGCGACTTGCGGTGAGTTGAGTAGTGAGACAAAATAAACGAGTCTCTCATACACTTTGGGCGACATGCCGCTTAGTCAACTACTACATAATATCACGCACTAGCGG
>JAASFI010001078.1:0-11902 GCA_023333705.1 Globisporangium viniferum | reverse complement strand
CCCCCCCCCCCCCCCCCCCCCCCCTCCATAAGCAAATTCGTTGTGGAATTACACAAAGCGGAAGCTGTTCCACTTCAAATGCTTGGCCGACCAATAAAGCACGATGAGAATGTAAGTGGCTTGTTTATAACGTAGATCCGCCAAGTAACGGCTGCCACATTATATTCCGCTTTTACTGTGCCCTTCATCTTTTTTTCTACTATTCGTTGCGTTATATCCGCGGAAATGACTAATTCGTTGTTTTAGCCTTGAGTAAAACATCGAGTTCCCATCAGAATGATAGGTGACTTTGAATTGCTTTAAACGTGGATTTATGGCTCATGTCGTGGAATGGCAGTCGCAAAAGTGCCAATCCAGTTGTCAAAAGGATAAACCAACCCGTTGGAGAACGCATTCGCCAATCCTATGTCAAATCAATGATAATTTCATAACGCGCCGTGGCCAATGTTGTGTTTTAAATCAAGGAGTTGACGTTGAATAAAGGTTGAGATAAAAGAGTTGCACACCCAAAGTACAACTCTTTACCATGGTTTTTGAGCAGGACAAAATGATTGAAAGGCACAATAATTCTACCAAATATCAAGTGGTACACATAGATAATTCACATGTCAATTCCATATTTTAGTGTGGACGACTTCACTGCAACGTGTGGCGAACAAACATCTTGCGTGACGCAATGGTGTCCCATTGAATTGGCTTGCTGATGCAAATTCGGCGTTGGGGACATGACCGATAGCAGAGCTTCCTGTGTACCAGTAACTCACAACTTTTTTTGTAGTTTATGAAACGAAACGAGACCGAGTACAGACACATGCAGTACCACCGTAGAGGGTTCTGGCTCAGTCTGCAACACAGCGGTCTTCTCTGTTGCTGTATTTGTTTGTTTTTTGGATCTGTTCTTCTCTCTGTCTATTTATCTGGTAATGGTCTCGCCGACCTTTCTCGCGGCGTCCTTGAGCGACCGGAGCTTCTCCTGCTGCTCGCCGTCCAGCAGCGCCTTCTCCTCCGCCGACAGCTCTTTGCCGAACTAGCAAGACAATAACCACAACACAAGGCACACAGTCAGTTAGGCACTCATGCATTCTGGCATTCATTCTGGTGGTGCGCTGTCAGCCAAGTACGAGACAATCAATGCGCCAAACGTACGCTGTCTCGCTTCTGGCTCATGATCTGCTCGTACTGCTGCCACTCGCGCATGAAGAGCGGCACGAACTTTGGCGCCGCGTCCTTGTGGCGCTGGAACTCGTCTCTGCAAACAGCAAGTAGCAGTAGCAGTCGTCGTCACACGCGCGAATAGACACACAGAGGGATAGAGTGAGCCACACGAGCACCAGCAGCTTGCACACACACCGATCGGCATCTCGACCGTCTCAAACCACACAAAGACTGTAAACAACACAGCAACTGTGAGAGCTTACTAGTACTCCGTACCGCACGTATTGGTCGCCCAGGATGCGCATGTGCGGCGCCAGTTTCTTCTTGTGCAGCGTCAGGATGCGGTGGTAGAGACGCAGCACGTCGCTGCGGGTCGTCGCCATCTTCCCACTTGGTCAATCAATTGCTCAATTGCTCAATTGCTCAATTGCCTTTGCAATCGTCCTTCTTGGCGCTTCCAGCAGGGTTCTTAACAGCAATTTGTAACACACACCTCACGTTTTGTATTGCTTGGTATATTGCCAGATACAAGTGATTGCTGAGAGTGTGCTCACCGAACTTGTGTCGTTATTATGATTTGTACAGTGAAGAGTGAGTTGAAACGATAAGATAACCCACGCGCGCTGGATGCGGATGGGGAAATCAGAGCAGCAAACGCACAACAGCCACAGCAACAGCAACAGCCCAAGACGACGCCAGCTCTCCATTCGTCTCTTCATCCCTCTCCTCTCTCTCTCTCTCTCTCTCTCTTCCCTTCCACCCGACGAACGACAGACATGCGCGGCATCGGCGCGTTCGCCAATAACGTCAGTCTGGACGCGTGGCTCTTTGGCGAAGAGAAGCCGAGCGATGCGTCTCCCTCCCATGCTACTTCATCTTCATCTTCTTCAAGAGCGACGGCAAATGGCACTGCCGGCGGCGCACGGAAGAGCTCCGCGCAACCACCATCGGCACTAGCGACAGGCTTGCGGAGTGGGAGCGGCGGGCGCTCGAACTCGATGCCGGTGAACCAGTTCGCGAAGAGCATCTCGCGACCGAAGAAGGCGTCGTTCGTTGCGTCTGGGCGGCCGCTGATCATGGGAGGGGGCTTTGCGAATGGGAAGCCCAGTAACAACAATAACAACAACAGCAGTGGCAAGGTCAATAACAGCAAAACCGCTGAACAGCCCCCCTCGGAGATGCCGTTTCCCGTGAGCTCCAAGCTGCGCAAGCTCTTCCAGAACCGCTCGAACCGGCTGCAGTGGAGCAAAAACCGCCAGTCGCTCCCATTCGGCGGCGGCGGTGGCTCGGACGACAAGCAGCGGCGGCAGCAACAGCAGCAGCAGCAGCACCTGCTGGGCATCAGCGCCGCGTCGTTCGAGCGGCTGCAGGGCCACGTACCGTTCACGCTCAAGGAGATCGTCAAGGACCCGAAGAAGCTGCCGTACCTGCTCCAGTGGCTCTCGACCGACGACTTCATCGTGACGGCGAAGACCAACTACCACCAGGTGCTGCTTTTCCTGCTGGAGATCGAGCAGCTGCAGCTCGTCCCGGAGGAGAAGCGCCGCGACCAGGCGCTCAAGATTTGGAACAAGTACATCGACCACAGCTCCGAGTTCCAGATCTCCACGACGCTCGAGCTCACGGTCGAGCTCGAGCAGCTCGTGCGCGACAGCATCGACGGCGGCAGCACCGTGCTTGACGGCTTTTTCCCGATCCAAAAGCTCGCGTACATGCGCCTCACACGAGAAGAGATGCCACGCTTCCTTAAGAGCTCCGAGTACCTGCAGATGCTCATCGACACGGAGAACGACACTGAGTCAGTGCCGATGGAGAGGATACTTGAGGTACGTGGCTGTGGGACTATCTATCCACCCAATGTCCTTGTGTACCTGTATCTGACTGTGTGTGTTCTATCAACTAACATTGCAGCAACCGAGAGCGGCGCACTACTTCCTGCTGTTTCTGATGCAAAGCCGCCAGCACTTTGAGCTCTACTTCTGGCTCCACGTTGAGTATGTGCTCAAGCCTCTGCTGGACAGTGAGAATTACGTGCTCTTCTGGAAACTCGCGCGCGTGCTCGTCCAGAAAGCGCAGAACGACTCGCAGGCGATCACACTGACGACCAAGAACGACCTGTTTCTCGCACTGGAGACGAAGAAGATGGACACGAAGCTCCAGCCGCCTCAACCTGTGGCGAAAGCGCTCTTCAACAAAGCGCAGCAGGAGATCTTCGTGATGCTCCGGTCGTCGTGGTTCGATCGTTTCATGAAGAGCAATCTGTACAAAGTGGCGCTGAAGGACTCGCTGATCCACTTGGAGCGCGAGGAATCCAAAGAAGACTCGCCACCAAAGCTGCTCTCCCGATCTTTCTCTGCGCTCGAGTACGCGCGCCGCATCCCAGCAGCAGACGACGAGGACTCGGAGGAGAACAAAGATGGCGCGATCTCCAGCAACGAAGAAACGGTCGAATCGAGAAGCGTCAATAGCGAGAGCAAGGGCGACATTGAGAGCGAGAGCGACAGTGGGGGAGATAGCGAGAGCCACGCCAGCTCGGATGAAAGCGAAGAGTCTGACTTTTCCAAGATGGTACTGAACCTGGAGAGCATCATTCGACTGACGAACCTTCCGGACGGGCTTCAGGTTCACTATCGACCGCATTACGAAGCCCCGAGTGGGAACCTGCTGGACGGGAGCGAAGATCTGGAGGTCGCAGTCGACATGGTGCTGACGTTTGCGACGTTTGTGGAGAAGAAAGAGGGGTGCGAGCCACAAGGCACGCTGATGGTCATGCCTGTGCCGAATCCTACGAAAGGCAACAGCTCGCAGGACAAAGTTGAGGACGACCTCCAAAACCGAGTGAAGGCGTTCCTGGTGCCTGACGGACGAACTCTGATCAAACAGACCCACCTCAACGAGAGGTGTCCCGAGGACACGCTGTTCCCGTTCCAGCAAAGCGGTCGGAACGGGTTTCTCTTTGGGTCCGTGTACTTGACGTACGAGCAAGTGATGATCGGCACGGGGAACGAGACAGTGTTTGTTGCGAAAGGCTTGTGCGTACTCTCGAACCTGCCGCTCGTGCGCACATTACGCAACCTGGTGGAGGCGCACGTTGTAAATGCCGCGAACCCGTCTGAGGTTTTCAACCACGAGCGCTTGAGCGCGCTCTTCCACGCAGATGTGAAAGCAGCCTCTCCAAAGGCTGCGCTGAGTAACACACTTGCGACCCACGCGTCGACACTCGCGAGACGATACAGCAGCATCTTGAATCTGCCGCTGAGTATCCTGGAAACGAGAGTGGATGTGTCTATGAAGCCGCTTTTCGAACACTTTGGCAGCGCGCTGGTGCTTCAGATCCTCGGAAGTGCGCTGCTCGAGTGCAGCGTCGTGTTGGTTTCCAGCCAGTATACTCTGTTGACCGAGTGCACAGAGGCGATCCGCGTGCTCTTGCGACCGTTCTCGTGGTGTCATGTGTACGCGCCGATGCTCCCAAAGCCGCTGCTGTCCTATCTGCAGTGTCCAACGCCGATTCTCGTGGGCGTACATAGCGACTTTGCGTCGCGAGCGGATTTACCAACATCGGGATTTTATTTGGTGGCGGATATGGACCGGAACACTGTCGAGTTTGTTGGCAAGCAGAGTGTCGCGTGGCGCCACCTGGGGCTGCAGGACGATCGCGCGGACCAGATCTTCTTACCTCGCGCGTTCGAGACTGCAAAGCGCGATTTGGACCGCATGCTCGTGCCAAAGCGTCTGAGCTACGATCGCATCGGCGGCATTTCATCCATTGGCAAAGACACGGAAGTGGAGTTCTCTGACGAGCAAGTGCGGCTTGTTTGCCTCGAGCTGATCTCAGGGCTGCTCACTGGCCACACGAACGCGTGTCTGGTCGTTGGCGACACGAAGGAGTCGGTGGTGATATTCGACGAGACGCAGTTCCTCTCGACGCGAGATCCGGCGGACGAGATGTTCTACCAGGCGCTCATGCGGACGCAGTGCTTCTCCGAGATCATCAGCGCGCACAGCATCGACATGGGCATGAAGGAGACCGAGAGCGAGGCGACCGAGCACCTCGCGAAACAGCGAGCAGAAGACGACGAAGAAGAGGAAGACGGAGTGATCTGATGGAGATGCTCACTCGAGACTGAGAGAATAGCCGAACTGAACAAGACAACTGAGTACAATATTGATAACCAACCAAAATAGCGGAGACTTTAAATTCGTACCTAGCAGGATAGCTCAAATTGAAGTTGTAGCCTGTCTCATGGCTGTCAAACATTCAAATGGGTTCACTTTCGATGAAGAGCTACTGATTACGGAAGACTCACGTGTCCCCTCTGTACGAGGGCACTGGCCAGATGTTTGGGCTTGAGAAGTTCAGAAACAATGGCAGCTGCTTACGATGCTCTGTTTGGGTGATTAATCAATTTCAGACAGTTTTAAACGATAATGTGGACTAACTAGGCTGCTCTCAGTCCTCGCTTGTCGAAGGGGTCTCTGCGTCATCCAGTGTTGCCGTGCGAACGACCTTCTTCTGAGGTGAGCCGTTCTCCACGTCACCGCTTGTCGTGTCGTCGTCAGCTGGATCTCTAGCACGCTTGTTCGAGACCGGTGATGACACTGTCGGGGCGGATGCAGTCTCTTGTGCAACCGCAGCGCTTTCAAGAGATGGCGAGTCGGCTCGCATCGTTGGGTCCGAGTCAGCCACGTCTTCTTCAATGACTTGAGTGTCAATATCCAGGCCATTCGCAGTTGAAGATGATACCTCAGCATCAGTACTTTCCAGTGGAGGTGACTGCTCCACCTCTTCAGTCTCACCATCGGCCACTTGAGTATCCTTATCCTCGTTCATTTGCGTGTCTTCCACGTCGCCAACAGCTTGGGTGGCTTCATCATCTTCATTGATCGCTTGCGTGGCTCCCGTGTCAACAACTTCACTGTCATCATCGATCATTTGAGTGTCGCCTTCGTCGTCGTGATTCGCATCATCGCTTTGTGGCATGTGCTCTGCTCCATCAGCAGCTGCACCATCCGAATGCATCTCGTCTGTCAGTGGTTCCGTGTCCTGCACATTCATCGTTCCTTCGAAATCCTCATCGTATGACGCCACATTGCTCGTATCTGGAGAACGTGAATCCATAACTTGAACGAGGGGTGAGCTCGGCTTCGACTTGCCTCCAGCTTGCAGCAAATCGTCTTCGCTGTCGGAATCGTCGCTCAGAGTCGTCACTCGGCGGAGTCGTCGCCGAGGTCGAGAAGATTCCTCGGTAGGCTTCGCGCTCAGCTCCATGTCCAGATCAAGGTCCGATTCATTTCTTCCATCGTCATCGGATTTCTTCTCTACAGAACCCCCGTCTTCCTCCTCCTCATCTGAAGAATCGTGGGTCTTGCGGTGCAACTTCAGGTACTTGACACGGCGCTCGATCTGCTCGGCAGTTCGGTCGCGGTCCTGGAACATGTCTTCGTACGAAATCACCTCGTAGACAGATGGCAGGTGGCGGTACTTCATAAACATCTTCTCCAGGTACCGGTCCTCCACCTTGGTCCAGTTCTTCGCTCGCTCACTGGCAGCCTTGGTCTTCTTCGCCTTTGCCTTGGCCGCGTCGGCATCGGCAGTTTTCGAAGGAGCTTTCTGAAGGTCGCCAAACTCGGCTTCTTGTTCACCCTCCGAGTCCTCACCTTCCTGCTGATTCTTACTCTTACTCTTGTCCGCCGCGACAAGCGACGACGCCTGGAAGTCGGAAGGCGCGAGCGTGAACTGGAACTCTTCCTCGCCTTCCAGTTCCTCAGCATCGATCGCTTTCTTTTGGCGACGCACTTCGTTGATCAGCGCGATCTGCTTCTCGCGACCGAGGGCGACTGCCTCGGAGCGGGCCTTTGTCATCGAGTCGTGCGGTTCGTAGTTTCGCTGGAGAAGCAAAGCGGACTTCGCAGCGTATGGCTGGCGCAGCAGCGTTTCCACGAAGAGCAGATGGTTCTTCTCGGCGAGAGCGAAGAAGTCGCGCACAACTCCTCGGATAAAGTCCAAGAAGCTCTTGAACTCCGACTGCCGCTGGATCACCGAGTCCTGCAGCATGCGGTTGAACAGCAGCAGCACGTGGATGTTGAACAGCAGCGGCTGCATCGTCCAGTCCTCGTGCTGGTAGATCTTGAAATGCTTGGCGCGATAGAAGAACGAGTGGATGTAGTGGTTCACCTTCGCGCTGTTCTCGCGGTAGCTGGAGAGCAGGAAGCTGTACATCTTGATCGTGTCGGGCGACAGGATGCTCTGGAAGTACCGTCGCACGTCGAAATCTGCTTCTTTGCGCTGCATTTCCAGCAGAAGCTGCGCCTGGCGCTCGGCTTCCTCTTCCTCGTCCGACTCGGAGTCTGACGCGTCTTCGCCTCCTTCCGCATCGCCGCTTTTCTTCTTTCCTTTCTTCTTTTTACTGTGGCAGGAACAGAACGAAGCTTGGTTAGTCTTGCAGGTGATGTAGACAGTAAATTTGCCAATCAAAACACATTCAGTGCACTTCTTACGTTTCCAAGAGCGCTTTCCTTCGCGAGAGAACCTTAATGTTGCCTTGTGAGTCCAGCATTTTGAACACCAGCTGCATCATAAAGTTGGTTTGTCAGCGCAAAAACCGTCATCACAACGTTAGCTAGTTGCCAGGCTTCGATACAAAGAACGATGAAGATGAGCACTTACATGGCTGAGCGTGACGACGTCCACGACGTACTCCTTGGAGAAAATACCAGGGCTCCACGTCTTCAGGAGCACCGGGAGGCGGTCCAGAAAGTCTCGCTCGTACAGAATCTTGTGCTGAAGCGAGTCGGCGATGCGCTGGTAGCGCGGATCGTCGCTCGTGCCCAGCTCCGACAGATACGACATCATCTCTGCCAGCAGCTGCACGGAGACTGTCATGCCGTGGTAGTTCTTCACGCTCGCGTAGCTCTCGATGGACTGGAGCACAAAGTTGAACGAGAACATATCGAGCGTTGAGAGCACCGCCTTCTCGTCGTACACGGGCTTCTCAGGGGCCGGCGGCACGGGCGTCTGGAAGTCCATGTCTTGCAGCAGCTGGTTCTTCTTCTTCTCGTGCTCACGCAGCTGCTGGCGGTAGTGCGACTTCTGCGCCTGCAGCTTGAGGCGGTGGTATGTTGTGAGGAACCACACGAGGTGGAAGTACTGGAGCCTATCCGTCGAGACGAGCTTGCTGCTTCCTCTTCGGAACTCGTTCTTCAGCGAGTTGGTCAGCTGGAAGTAGGACTTCGAGATGATCGAGTCGCAGATCTCCATCAGCACGCTCATCGTGCTCCTGTATAGTCAGTCAATCAATCACAAAAGAAACAAGAACCAAAGTCAGCGCGTGTGCGTTCATTCCACGGCGTCCTTTCGTCTTTCGTACCTGTCCGACTCGGTCACTTTTGCTCTCGAGCCAAAGATTTCGCTGATGTCCATGGCTGGGCCTCCGCGCTTACCACCGCGTTTCCGAGCCACAGGCTTCTTCGCCGCCTGCGGGACTTGGCTGTCTGAGGCTTTCGAGAAGTTCGTCAGCAATGTCGAGCGGCCCGTCGGACCAACGAGCGTCAGCACGCCGCCAAAGTTCGAGTGGCGACGCGATCCGCCGAATTTCTGCTGCTGCATGGACAGCTTCTCAGTGTTGAGCTTCTGCGTCAGGCTTTCGGATTTGGATGGCGTTGCGACTCGTTGTGTTGCTGATTCAGTGGTTGACTGGCCACTGTACCCTTCTCCAGTAGCAGCAGTGAGGCTCTGCTTCGCGTACGCAGCCACGGCTTTCGGGTGCGAGCAGTCGAGCGTGAGGTCTATCATCTCCATGATCAGCAGGTTCCACTCGCGGTTCTCGGCAGATTCGATATCCTGCGCGAACAGCAGGATCATCTCGTACGCGCTCTCTTCGTGCAGCGTCTGGATGAAGTCCTCCTGCAGGTGGCTCAAGTACGTCGTGGTTGAAGTGACGAAGCGAGGGTCTTCATTCGGGATCGCCAGCACGTTTCGGATGAGCGTGAGCACCAGTTCCATGTTCAGATAGTCCTAGCGATTTGTGATACAAAAAATTAGCTACAGAGAACAATCGCACAAGAAGTAGGAGCACGACAGTGGTATTTTACGTACTTGGGCGGTGCGAGTGGACCCTTTTCGAGACAGCGGGTCCACCAGAATGGTCATGAGGATCGGCACAATGTCGTGGCGCAGGAACGCGTACTTGTACGCGCGGAGGTACTTCAGCTGCTGCGCGATGTTCGTCGACTCCTTCGTGGGCTTCATGGTCAGCATCACGAGCACCTTCAGGATCGAAAACACCAGCGACCTGTTTAATGAGAATAGGTGCTGTTAGACACACACACACGCACGCCCAATCTAGCCAAATCGCTTCCCGTACACGATGCAACTCACCAATCATGCTGGTGATTCAGAAGCAGCGGTAGCAGCTTCTTTTGGAGGATCTTCCACTTGCCCAACTGCTTGGCGACCAGCTTGTACTTGGCGTGGTCGCGGCGGATCGCGCGCTGCAGATCGTGGATCCACTCCTCGCAGTCCTCTCCGCGCATCAGCACGGGCTCTTCGCTCTCGTTCTGCACACGCAGCATGCCCAGGTTGGAGCACACGAGCAGCAGCTCGTTCATCATGGCGCGGTCGAGCGCAGGCTCTTTGCCTCCCGCCGCGTCGCCGTCTTCATCGCCCGAGGAGAGCGCAAAGTCGTCGAGCTCGGCGTCCTCGTCGTCTGCATTCAGGTTGCTGGCGGCAGCGGCTCTGCGTGCCTCGGCGGCCTCGGGCGTCTCCTCCGAGTCGCTCACGTCCGTCACGCCCATGCGCGCCGCGCGCAGCTCCTCGTCCACGGCGGCATCCCTTTCGCCAGCGCGCGCCATTTTCGCTTTTTAGGCTTTTCAGTTTGCCCGCCAAAATACACAAAAAACTGCCCGCCAAAAATTGCTGATGCGGTTTTTTTCTCGCGCTCTCATTGGCTAACGGGTTTGTGTCTGCATTTCATACAAAAAGCAGACACAAACCCGTTAGCCAATCACGTATTGCCAACTTTTGATTGGTCAGCCCTTGATTGGTAGAAGATGGTTTCTACCAATCATCATCGTCCACAGTTGCAATTCAATTTGTGTCGTTGCAAAGGAAAGTTGAATTGCGATCCTGGAGTTTATGAATTGCGATCCTGCTTAGTGCTTCGAATAGAAGCCCGGTGGAATCAAATCTCGCGCCTCTCGAGGCAGACGGACAGGCAAGGCACATTTATCGGACGACGAGCGCCAGACATGGAGCCGCCACTCGTGGATCCGCAGCAGCAGCAGCAGCAGCAGCAGCAGCAGCATGCATTCCAGATGAACGCACCGCCGTCGCACTCCGGGATGATGCCTCCGTCCGCCTCCATCCCGTCCGCGGCAGTACCGTCAGCAGCAGCAGCAGCAGCAGCAGTGGGCGGAATGGACGCGTCCGGAGCAGGAGCGTATGACCCACTTGGCGCACACGTGAGCCCCAACGCCAGCCACTCCATGTCGCGTCAGCAACAGCAGCATCATATGCAGCAACAGCAGCAGCTCCATATGCACCACCCACAGCTACGCCAGCATCCACAACAGCACCACCAGCATCAACAGCAGCAGATGATGGACCCCATGGCAGCAGCGTACGCTCAGAACCCGTACGCGCGAGAGCGCACGCCCACCCCGCCAAATGTGATGATGCACCACGCGTCTGGAGGCAACGGGATCATTGCTGGCGGCGGCGGCGTGGAGCAGAAGGCGGTGCACTTGCTCGCCGCGTGCGAGTCGTGTCTGCTCGTGGTGCGCCTTTCGGGCTACGACATGTCGTTCCGCCGCATCATGGAGCGCAAGTGTCCGCGCTGCGCAGGGATGCTCATGCTGCCGCAGGAGAACATGGAGATGCTCATCCTGTACGGCCACTTCATCCCCGAGACCGTCGGCGCGACGATCGTGCTGGGCACCATGGGGCTGCACCCGTCGCTGCGAGCAGACTTTGTCGCCGCCGTGATGAACGAGCTGCTCATCCCGCTGCAGACAGACTTTGTGTACGACATCGCGGTGCCCAAGCGCCAGGACGGGCTCGGCATGTCGCTCCGCATGCACAGTAAGTGATTTGAGTGCCGGACGCTCTTTTATCCGATTATATGATTCTGATTCTCACAATGTGTACCTGTGTACCTGTCTGTGTATTGCTTCGTACGAACAGAGGGCGACTTGGTGGTCGGCGGCTTCATCGACTTTGAGGACAACACGGAGAGTCCGTCCGTGGCGGCGCGCATCATCGCGGTGGGCGACGCGCTCGTGGCGATCAACAAGAAGTGCATCACGGCGTCGTCCTTCGAGGCCAACATCCGCATGCTCTCGCACGCGGCGTCGCCCGTCTACCTCACGTTCCGCCGCAGCAGGGCCGTCACGCTGCTGTGATGATCGACCAGAAGCGCAAGCCAAATACACTCACATACATGCCTGTATTTTTGGGCCTATGTCGCCAGCATGTAGCTGGCAGGTCCCCGCGGTGCAGGCTCACCAATCCCTTCGCTAGCCTATCCTAGCAAGCGACTGACATTCTTAATGAAGATGTTCTTACTGGCGTTGATGTCTCAGTCCTGAGTGAGGCGACACGAATTACATGTGTAGATGGCACTGGCATCCAACTGCGTGAACGACTCTCTGAGCTGCTGCACTCGGTTCGACTGCAGCGGCTACGCGAGGGAGAGTACTACCTTGTGATTCCGCGCACGGTGAATTTCGCGCAGACGCGTACGACACGCGT
>JAASFI010001077.1:0-11907 GCA_023333705.1 Globisporangium viniferum | reverse complement strand
GGGGGGGGGGGGGGGGGGGGGGGGGGGGGGTGGACTCGCTCGAGATGCAGCGAGTTTGCTTGGGTTGTTGGCTGGCTGGTTGGGCGAACATGCTTATGCGATCACGCCAGCCTCCTTGAGCGCACGGTGCGCGTTGCACGCATGCTTCTTCAGCCGCGGATCCTCGATCGTCTGCCAGCGCGTCACCAGCTTCAGCACCTTGCCCGCGTTCTCTGCTTTTGCTAACTCGTCGTGATACAACGGGCACAAGCTCTCTACCACATGGAGGCTTTCCCGCTGCACCTCTGGGTTCACGTCTGGTCCGCCGGCGGCGCAATCCACGATGAACTGCCAGCCCTTGGACGCCACGAACGCCTGGCGGCACTCTGGGTGGTCACACAGGCGCGACAGCGCCACGCCGACTAATCTCGCGACGTTGCTGTTCTTGGACTGGCCAAGCACGACGAGCTGTGGGATCAGCACCGCCATCTCTGGGCGGGCGGCTTCGTCCTGCGCTGACAGCGAGATCGCGCCGAGCACGCCCTGCAGCTGGGTGTCCACGTACTTGCTCTCCAGCAGTCCCTTGATGGCCATGACGCCGTCGCGGATGTTCGCGCTCGTCAGCACGGTCTTTGGCAACGCCTTTGGCGCTGGACGCTTGACGCCAGCGCTCGGCTGGGTCTTCTCGATGAGGTACTGGTTGCGCTTGAAAGACGCCTTGAGCTCGCCGTACAGGTGCATCAGCGCCGTGATGTCGCCTTCCCGTCGCTGCACCTCCACGACGTACTCCTTGTTCGTCTTGAAGAAGATGATGTTGAGGTTCACGCGCTGGGCGCCGCTATTGCGGCGGTACTCCACCTTCCACTTGCACTTGTCCGTCTTGAACTCAAAGTCCGTGTCCAGCTCGCACAGCTTGCGGCCGACGACGCTGCACACGCGCTGGATCGCTTCCAGCTTCACGTGGAAGTGCGTGTGGAGCTCGAGGCGGAACGGCGGCGGCGGCAGGTCGCGTGGGGCCACGCCCACATACTTGGTCTTGTCCGCGCGCACGCCAAAGCTCGGCGCGGCTTCCGACTTCTTGATCCCGATCGAGAGCGCGCTTGGTCCACCCACTTTCTGCTTGCCGGCGGCGAACGCCATCGATCCGGCTGGCGGGGCAACACCCGCGAAGCCTCCCATCACGCCGCGCGGACCGCTCATGAGTCCCAGCGACAGCGGTCCCGCGGCGGAGATCGCCTTGCCCATCGATCGGTAGCGGATCTGGTCCGGCTCATCGTCGAGACCGAGCGTGCCGTACACCGGCTTGGCGGCGGCGGCGTCATCCTGTTCATGGGCGGCGACAGCAGCGGAAGCGTCCACGGGGGTCGTCGCCGCAGCCGCGGGCTTGCGCTCGTCGTCCGCCGCGTTCTTCTTGAGGTCTCTGTCCATGCTGAATGAAGTGTCTGCGTGTGCGTGTGTGTTTCTCTCCGCTCTTGTTGTCGTTGTCGTCGTCGTCGTCGTGTGTTGTGTGCTCTCTGGAGGCGGCGCGCGATTTCGGGAAATGGGACCTGCTGTGCAAGCGCCAGCCGCTTGGCTCTTTGTCGTTTGGCTCGCTATATATTTGGCTCGAATTTTGGCTCTGTGTGTGTGTGTCGTTTTGGCTCGCGAGCTATTTGTGGACCAGCGGTCTTTTTATACTCAAAAAAGCCAGAAGGGGTAGGGAAGAATGAACCTAACCACGTTGTGGTGCAGGTAGTAAATAAAGGATATGAGAGGTCTAAAAAGGATGCTGAATGTTGTTCACTTGATCGGTTCCCTGGATAGAATGCAAAAAGACCTTGATTAACCTATGGAATATTTTGAATGCGATAAGATCCTGGGTGCTAAAACATCGATTCCAACTGGTAAATCTGACTGAGAACAACTGTAAAGCGCACACGCAGCTGTAAAAGCGCCCCCGCCCAGATGGCAAACGAGAACACAACAGCGGATTTTGGGAAAGACAGGAGCTTCTCCAGAACCAACTGGTGCTCGAGATCAGTCACACACAGATAGCAAGAGAAGAGATCCAGCGCCCACCCGCCAGTCAATAGGCATCTGAGAAGACCACACAGGAAAGCTGGTCACTTTGCCATCTGCACCCGCATGCGCCATTCCCAACTTTGTCACTTGGTTTGGTATGAACGAATGTATCCCAATACATTCGTTCATACAAAAATAAATTATGACGGATTTGATGGAAATAAATCAGGAGGAACCCATCCCCTATTCTGCGGAATGCGCGCGCACGCTTCAAAACTTTTTTTGAGAACACTGAGAGAACGGATGCAGACATCTTGGTCTGAGTATACCCTTGCATCGATGCCCCGTCTTTGACCAAATGGTAAATAGCGATGCAGACATGTTGATCTAAGTATAGCTTTGCATCAAACTTTTGTAACAATCGATAGAAACCGCTCATCTGTTAAGCACACATCCAGTGTATTTGATCTAATTATGCCTGTGCATCGAATGTTTGTAACAATCGATAG
Source organism: Globisporangium viniferum (assembly GCA_023333705.1). Classification (NCBI taxonomy): domain Eukaryota; phylum Oomycota; class Peronosporomycetes; order Pythiales; family Pythiaceae; genus Globisporangium; species Globisporangium viniferum. Next base: position 9,418 of record JAASFI010001077.1, on the reverse strand, counting down.
AAACCTTGAGGTAACCAACTATCTATCCGAGGGCTGTGCGTCAATGAAGGAGCTGACCACTTTCGTTGGCGCCTTGCCACGACTGGCGGCTGGTCATGATGCGGATTACCACCACCACTTGCTTTATGAGCTCGCTCTTGGTGAGTTTCTCTTGGTCCAAATGGCCACGGAGCTGCTCCCTTGGCAAAAACCACATGGCGCGGATGCGTGGATGCCTCAATTGCTGTCAGTTCCATATTGCGAGGATGCACAGCGCACCACAGAAGTCATGACATTACTGCGCTCTGGGTGCTGCTGAACACCTCAGCTGCCTCTGTCTTGTTGTTACAGAGTGGCTGGCTGGCTTTTTGGTAAGTAAGGTCGACACACACTCTAGTGATTTGGTTGATCACTTCTTGTCTTTCCTGGCAAACTCTGAAAGCGTCAACACAGCGTGTGGCTGGTAAGCCAATCCTCAATGAATCATCGGCGCCGCCACGACGACAGGCTCCAACTGGCTCACATTCTGACTCTCGCGATCCGTTCATTCATTCTTGGGGTCGTCCACAAAGGAAGGCGTAGAACACATATTCTATGCAGCACAGAGCCACCCACTTTCCTGTTGGATGCCAGGATTTCCAGATAAGATGAAAGATGCTGAGTCTTCAGTGAAGTACACCAGCAAGTGTGCGGCGCAATACAAGCCATCGAAGCTGGGAGATTATCATGTAGAAGACGGTCGGCACGATTTTTGCGGAGTGATAACTATAATAGCAACTGTATTGATACAATAATAATGTTGACCAGGTCGGATACATGATGAGAGATTCTTGGTTCAACAAAGGCAACAGGATTTGTATCATACTCAACAACGTGTGGACCGTGACGGTTTAACTAACACGCGGAGTTTCCGTCCGCGTCCCAAATATGACTAGCGTCGTCGTTACTGTTCTAGTCTTGACTCCGAAAAACGGATCGACCCCTCGCGTCCCGCGTCAAGTCAACCAAGTCAACCAACTGCCAGCGTTCAAGTGGAGAACAACTAAGGAGTCAACGTGTGTACTTAATACTGTTAACTGTGGAGGGAGGGCTTGCATTCACTCGAAGCATTGTGTACTGTAATTCACAGAACCCCCATCCGAACAGCAGCGCCAGAAGGACGACTTTAGCAGCCACGCTCTCGCATTCCCCTGTCAGTCACTTGCAACAACCTGATGATAATCTGAAAGGAGCGGCGAGGCAGTTAGTTGTGCGGTTGATACTCAGGACGCTCTTTCTGACAAGGACTTGCAAACTGCTGAGCGATTGGGTTTGTGGTATTCATTCGGACTGCATCGTTTTGCGCTATTGATGCAAAAGAGTTAAGTTTACGGTGGTTGGAGCATACTATTATTCATTCAACAATCGCTGAGCCTTTCTCTCAGGAGGAAGGCTGACTCAAGCATCATCCCACATACACGCTAAATCAACTCTAAATACTATTTCCTAGTCAGGTGCTGTAGTTATTGCCCTGTGTGATGCTATTCGTTCTCAACGACTGAGAAGGAAATTCGCCTTTGAGTCTCCATCATCAGCGCCGCGGATTAGCGACTAGAGCCGAGTCGTCCGATGGAAGACAGTGTGAGGGTTGCTGGTCCACAAAAATGTTCTACGTTGAGCGTTTGTCTATCGAAATCAAGCTGTTTTACTCGGACAACTGAACTAACTCAAAGCAGCTCAACGCTCTTCGAACGTGTCCGATGGCAGCACGACCACCAAAGTGTCAGGGTTGAGAGCTTAGCCGGAGCCTCAAAGCAGTGAGTGTATCGCAGGAGCTGTTTGAAGCCATTTGACCCACTTCAACCTGACTCGGATGGATCTGAGTCAGAACGCATCTGAGTCCCACAATCTGAGTTGAGAGGTAATAGGTCCCCGGCTCATCAGGATGTGGTGCAGATACTCATCCTCAGAATCTGAGTCAAATGATGACAAAAGCTTCGATTTTTTCACATTTGGTGATCCACATGATTGGGGAGCTCATTTTGTCAATGCAACGTAAATGACTTGAAAGGCATTCAAAGTCCAAGAGCGCGTTGTAAGGTGTTGTATGCATGCTGTATTTTGGAAACATGCAAGAGGGGGAAATGCAAAAACGAAGCGCTTCTTGTCGCGCACAGGACACTCAAGGTCCTGACTTGTTTGTCTGACTGACTGATTCACTAGACTGATGGCTTAACCGCTGCCCGAGTACTTGAGCAGCATGATACCGAACGCGATGATCACGATACCACAGTAAAACGAGGTGACGAAGTTCGAGCCCTTCGGGTCGAAGCGGAAGGCGCCCGGGAGCAGCTCCTTGAGCGTGATGCACGTGAGCATGCCGGCGACCATGGCGTAGAGCGTGGCCTGGAGCGCGAAGCTCATGCCGCCCGACACCGCCACCCAGCCGATGAACGCTCCGAACGGCTGCGCAACACCAGAGAGCAGCGTCCACTTGAACGCCTCGAACTTGCTGCCCGTGGCGTAGTACACTGGTGCGGCAATGGCGACACCTTCTGGCAGGTTGTGGAGAATGATACCGATCGAGAGGATGATACCACTGCGGAGACCCTGGAGCGAGGACACGAAGAGCGCGAGACCTTCTGGGAAGTTGTGGATGGCGATAGCGATACCGCTCATCACACCGGCGCGACGGTACTCTTCTCTCTCGGCAAGCTGGTCCGAAGTCAGCTCGCCATCGACCGCTGGGCTGTTGAGCGCGTGGTTGTGTGGGTCGTTTGGCGTGCCGTCCACTGGGGACTGGAACTCGCCCTTCTCCGCGTCGCCGCTCGCCAACGCCTTGCCGTTCACAGGGGACAGCGCGCTGTGCGAGTGGCGAGGGTGGCCATTGCGCTCGAGCACAGTGTGCACGATGTACTCGACCGCAAGAATGATCGCCATACCGAGCGTGAACGCGCCGATGGTCGCGAGCCACGAGTGACCGTTGCACACCTTGTCGCAGACACCAGCCGAGCCACCACCACCGCCGTTTTCGTACGCTTCTGGGTCAACGACACCGCCGACCGTGAACGTCGCGCGGTAGTAAGCTGTAGCTTCAGGCCACAGGTCCGCGAACGAGATGAACACCATGACACCAGCCGAGAGCGAGAACGCGACCGAGAGCGACTTGGAGCTGCTCAGGAACATGAGGCGCTCCACCGAGATCACGAGCACCGACAGGGTTGTCGCTATGCCACCGAGCACACTCATGCCCATGGCGGTCCACACAACCGTGCTGTCAATCACACCGGTGATCGCGACGATACCGTCATCATCCGGGGCGTCGTCGTCGGTGTCTGTCAGCTTGAAGTAGCTCATCATGCTGTTCTCTTCGTGCTCGAGAATGTGGCAATGCGCCACGTACGGCTCCGAGGTGTCAAAGTTGTACTCGGCTGGGCCACGGGTCGAGCCTTCGATCAGGAACTCGTCAGGGGTACACGCAACGTAGCAGACCTGGGTGATGGTCTCCGGTGGACGGGTGTCGGCGTTCGGGATCACGACCACGTCCTTGAGCGAGTTCGTGTCGACTTCGTCGTCACTTGGACCGCACTGGGCGTTCACCAAGTGCCAGTGGAACGGGTGCGGGTCGTCGGTTGGGTTCTTGAACGTCCAGCGCTCGACCTTGCCCTTGGTGCACGCCAGCGTGCTCTTGATCGTGGTCATGTTGATCTCCTGGTCGCGGTAGCGGATCATCGACTTGGACGGACACAAGAGCGAGTACTCCATCTCACCAAGGAAGATCGCGCGCTGCTTGCCGCCCAGCTCCTTCCAGAGCGCCTTGAGGTCCTTAAACTTGGTGAGCTGCTCCGGGATTTCGCGCTTCACCATCGTCGACGTCTTGAGCTTGGCCACGACGCGCAGCTCCATGATGCGAGGGTCGTACGGCGTGTCCTGCTCGATCGTCGGGATGTCGGTCAGCTCCCACTTCGTGCCGTCGGCCGAGTCCGTGAAGTCGCAGATGAGCTCCACGCGCTCGAACGGGTACACGTTCAGGTACGTTGGCAGCTTTTCGGTCTTCTGCAGGAAGCCCGAGTCCTTGGCGATCACGACGCACTTGTCCGCGAACGGGATCGAGAAGTTGTAGTTGCGCGAGTTGGCGTTGTTCGTCAGGCGGAAGCGCACCTGGGCGTTCGGCACTTCCAGGTACGGCATAACCACACCGTTGACAAGGTTGACCGTGCCGAAGGACTCGGGGATCCACAGTGTCACGTCCGAGCCCTGGCAGTTGTCGTCCGAGTACATGAGCGCACCCTTGTTGCTGATGAGACGGTCGCCGATCGCGAGTGGGATGTCGGTCTCGACGTCCACGTTGATCGCAGCCTCGCGCGCCTTGTCCTCGATAATGTACAAGCCAAAGAGACCCGCCCAGACATTCAAGCGCGTGAGGCCGTTCGCGTGGTCGTGGTACAGCTTGGTGGCCGCCGACTGGTTGTTCAGGTAGACCATCTCTTGTGACTGGTTCTCGTAGATCGACCGGAACGGCAGACCGTCGTACTTGGCCGGGGACTCGAGACCGTGCACGTGCACGACGACCGGCACACCGCAGTACGGGTAGCAGCCCGACTCCATGATCGTCAGCGAGGACTCGACCGAGTCGTCGAGAAGATGCGGCGACGAGAGCTCGTTGAACCAGCGCACGGAGATCGGCACGCCCTTGGCGACCTTGATCGTCGGTCCCGGGAACGTCGGCGTCGAGTTCGTGAGCGCGTAGCCGTAGATGTCGCCGGAGATCGAGCCGTCCGCGGTCCAGTTGTGCTTGGCGCGGCCGATCTGCATGTCGATGCTACCACCAGCGGTCATGTCGATGACCTCCGGGATCACGAGCGGCGAGACATAGGCGTCCCAACTCTCCTTGAGGTTGTTGAGCGCCTCCGTGGCGGAGAACGCGCCGACGAGCGCTGCGAGCGTAGCCACAGCCTTCATTGCGTTGTTGTGGTTGCTTCCTGTGTGTCTGTCTGCCTGGTGGAGAAGCCGATGCGAGTCGAAGCCTGCAAATTGAGGAATGAGCGAGTGGAAACAGCGCGAGCGACTCAGGAAAGACAACAAGCAAAAACGAAAGGAGAGAGAGAGAGAGAGAGAGGCGAACGGGTGAGGCGGGGACCGATTGCCGTCCAGCCACCACTGTCTCCTTCAGACCAGACCAGCAAGCCAACGAAGCGCGTCTGTGGAGCGAGAGGGATGGGGGGACGCGCGCGATCCACCGGTTCGTTCCAGTTAATCTCGGTTTTGAGGCAGGCACGCTGGTGCAGGTGGCCCGTCCGGCCATCTCCTCATCATGTGAGCCGATCCTCACCTATTGAGCAGGGGCGGTGCTGCAAGCCAACAACAACAACAACAACAGGGGATTACTGTGGACGCGAGGCGCGCAATATGGAAATCCCACAACAAAATTATAGAACGTAGAAAAGGGACAAGAGACTTGCAACACATGTGGCCATAGAAAAGGCGGCGACCTTCCTGCTTTCGGCTACTGAACCCTTTACGGTATTAAAGTGGGATGAGCCCAGATCGGTCAAGCGGACGAGTCGTCCAATCCAACGCGCGCGCGTCTTTCTGCGCGGGGCGCGTGCCTCCAACCAATGCCTGTGACGACTGTTTCAATGAGGGTGAGATGGGCGGCTCTGTACCCGTCACACCAAAGGTGCAAGCCGTTGATCAACGCGCCTCAATGCCGAAAGAAAACCGAGGAAGCCCGCGAGAGTTTCCTCGGTTGGTTGCAACAGATGCAAGCGGCGCCAATGTGTACACTTGCGTCGCCACCAACCTCCGTTGCATGTCGGTGGTGTAGGGCACCATGCAGTACTGTAGTGCATGTACATTTACTGCTTGAGAACTCCAACGTGCTTGCTTTTTGTGTTGAAAAGCCCCCACATGTGCGAGATTGCTGTTGGCTACGAGATTTCCATGGAAAGCTGGAGCGAAAAATGATGGAAACACAACCAGCAACGCGCAACTGGCTGCAACAGGTGGATCCCATCTCAATTTGAACTGAGCGCTTGGACTGGAACCACGAAATGGACCGAAACTGCTCTCTCTCTCTCTCTCTCAATCGCGCAGCGGTGGCGGCTGACTGGTGGCAGGCTGATAGGCTGGCCGCCTGCTTCTCCATTACGCCATGGCACGATGGAACTCTCCTGGCCCTGGCCACATATAGATAGACCTTGAAAAGCGCCAGGCAGATAGATAGAGCTTGAAAGCACCAGGTATTCGTTCACACTGGCCCAGGGTGTTTGACACTGCATGAAATTGCGCGAGATCGTTGCCAAGGCAATGCAAGAATAAGATCGAAAGGATTCGTGGACTCACCCCACACACTGCCAGCTCCTGGAAATGCTAAAGGCGTTAACGGCGATTAATGAACCAAGCACAAGCTTCTTAATCCTCGTTCCTCCGGTCTAAGCCCACCAATTAAAATATTAAAAGCTGCTGCTTTAATAGAGCTTGGGAATTAATTCTTTGCGGACGGGAATGAAAGGAAACAAAAAGAACCATGATGAATGACCAAGTGCGTCGATGGAAAGGCCCAAAATGCACAGATTTGCACAACGCCAACCTTGCTTTACACTTGGTTTCAGTATGCAGAGGGTCAAATTTGTATGCGTCCAGAGCAGACGAGAACGCTGCATAAACATGCGCCGCTTCATCACCAGAACACACCGTGTTTTGAAACTGTAGAGGTAACGTCTCACCTTGATTTAGAAAATTCGCGTGTTTTTGTTAATACAACAGCTGATTAACTCCGTCAGCCAATCAGCAGCGAGATCTCGTGTTAACCCACGTGTGGATGCTCGAAGGCACCCCGGCTCCAGCCAATCAGCAGCGCAAAGATCGTCCTCCAGCCAATCAGCGCGCTGCGGAGCTTTTGGGGGTGCAGCCTGGGCAAAACGGCTGACACGTCTCACCTCCTTTGCACGGCTCTGGCCCTCTCAGATCAATGATTCGCAAGGGGAAGGGGAAGGGGGCATTGACGGGCCTTTGGAGGGATCCCACTTCACACAGTGTCCGTCGCGAAATGAACGCTCTCAGCGCTTCGTAGGTCATCGTCGGTCTTTGAGGCACGCGCCTTCAAGCAAAGGCTCGTCCTCCCAATCCCTGGATTGGTGTACACATCGTGGTCACCTTGTAATCTCGTTGGCTTGCGTGAGCGAGGGAGCGTGCGCGTGCCGTCGGTGGTGGCAGCGAAGGCCAGGCGAGAGAGCGGACGTATCTCACCTGACGCGCTCGCTCACTCACAGAGCGACGGAACGACTCTCTCTTGCAAGAAATGACTGGACGTGCACGCCTCTGGGTGTTCAAATCCGCCAGGACGCGCTGGAGCGTTCTTGCTCTTGACAGACAAGACCCGCTCTCAATTGGAAAAGACTGGAAACTGACTGGTTTGCGGCGAGCTGACGTGGACCGGCAGGCGGGCATGTCGCTCGGCGGCGAGGAACGGCGCGGCTTCGATGTAATGAGCTCAGCGGCCATGATTTGCTGAAGGTGCTTTCTGGTGGTTGGTGGGTGACGTGGGTATGCCTATCCTCAGCGAGAACGGGCGAGAAAAAGCTCAGTTTGTAGCTACACGTTCGCTCAGCTGCTGGGGATCTCGTGTGTGTCCTCAGTGAGATCGAGCACATTGGACGCATGTGCTCAGGGGGAAACTTTGCTGTTTGGAGCGCCTGCGCTCAGTGAGAACGGCGCAATTTGTATCTCCGATGCCTAGTGGAGTTTCACGTATTGTGACAAAGTTCAAGCGTTTTGCTGGCTAGTAGATGGCAAGACACGGATTATTGCGCTGTGGCCATGATGGTCTGGCGTGTACGCCCTCAGCTAAAATCCAGTAGGCTTCACACATTCTTTGAGCTCAGAGCGGAACTTGCATTTTGAATCCGCCGATCCCCAGCAGATGCATGTGCTCACTGAGAACGGGCATGCTTGCTTCGTCAGCGCCCAGTGAAGTTCATATGAGCGCCTGTGCTCACTGAGAACGGCGCATTCCGCTTTTCCTATGCCCAGTGAAGTTGCTTGACGAATTGTGACCAAATGCCTGTCTGGTCTGCTGGCTACAAGTGCCGTTCAGTTGAAGGACGCGGGAAGATGGATGAAGCGTATGAAGCACAGCTTCGAAGGCTTGAGGTTCGCTGTCCGAGGTGTAGATTGAATCGCAGCAAAACCTTGAGGTCTCATAGTGAATGAAGTAAGTGTATTGCTATTATATAGAACTACATAGAATGCTTCGTCGTACTTGGCAAGTTCGTCAAGTGGGTGCTGCATGGAGTCCCACAGCCCCGATCGATTTGCTCTCGAATCGGCATGTGTTGCAGCTGTGTGCCTCTTTCTGTTGGAGGGCTCTTACTTGAAGATGCAACCGTGCACGCCGTTGGAAAGGATCGCGCACGTCGATCCCTGGTCCAAGCCCGCCTGGATACCTGGGCAGTTGCCGTTGCGAGTTCCCGAGCAAATTGGCTCCTGAGCACAGAAGTCACTCATAGCGCCGACAATGCTCACTGGGGTGTTGCCGGCAGGGTTGCCAGCGCAGCTACGCGGTGGGGCAATGGTAAAGTCCGGTTTCTTGTTCTCGCCGACAAAAGGTCGGCAGCCGTAGACACCGGTGCGCACGACGTCACAGAACGAGCCGAATGGCAGACCGTCCTGCTTGCCTGGGCAATTGCCGGTCGCGATGTCGGCAGCACAGGCGATGCCAGTCACACAGAAGATCTTCTCGACACCCTCGATGCTCATCGGGCTGCCTCCGCTAGGACAGTCAGCGTTCGAGCTGGTAGTGACTGCAGTTGTAGTCGCTGTAATGGCGGTAGAAGGCGTTGGCGTTGGCGTTGGCGTCACAGGCGCTGGTGCAGTCGTGGCAGGAGCTGGAGACACGCTTGGTGTGGACGAAGGGCTGTTGATCGTAGTAGTGGGGGTCGGAGTGGGCGAAGGCGTGCTGACGTTGTCGGTCAGCACCTTGCAGCCGTAGACCCCAGACGCGACTTTGCCACAGTACGATCCGAACGGGAGATCGCTTTGGGCTGCAGGGCATACGCCAGTGCTCACGTCTCCCAAGCACACAGGACTTCCTGTGACGCAATAGACACCCTCAACTCCCTCGACGCTCATCGGGCTTCCTCCATTGTCACAAGTCTTGGTCGTTGGCGTGCTCGTGGTTGGTGCTGGAGTCGGCGCAGTGGCAGGAGTGACAATGGTCGGTACTGGAGTTGGCGCAGTGGTTGGCGCTGGGGTCGGAGCCGCAGTGGTTGGTGCCGGTGTTGGCGCAGTGGTAAGAGTTGCTGTGGTTGGCGCCGGGGTCGAGCCAGGCTCCACCCACGGCTGGAACGTCTTCACCGACTCCGAGTCCAACGCTTTGCAACCGTAGACTCCAGAGGCAACCACACCGCAGTACGATCCGTACGCGAGTCCCTCTTGGACGGCTGGGCACGCGCCTTGG
>JAASFI010001076.1:0-11915 GCA_023333705.1 Globisporangium viniferum | reverse complement strand
TTCCAGGACCTCGCGCTCGGCAAGTTCATGGACCGCATGGCGAAAGAAGGCATCTTGGACGACACGATCGTAGTGATCGTCGGAGACCACGGCCAGGCACCGGAGCTCGGCGTCGACACCCCCGAGGTCCATCAGCAGTCGGTCACGCGCGTCACGGCTGCATCCGAGTCAGTGTCGTCAAGCCAAAACAACGCGTGCACGTTCCCAGTGATAGTGTCCGTGAGCATCTCCGCAACGATGACCCAGTAGATGAGTTGCCTCCAGAGGCAGCTGCGGCGCTTGCTTTGGTCCGTTCTTCGCGCTCTCTCTATCGCGATTATTTGGCCCATATTGCTCAATGCGAGAAGCAGAGAGAAGCCAAGGCTGCGTGCAAGCCTGCAATCTGCTGATGTTCTCATTTCAGTGGCGGCTAATCCATCGATTGCATACAGACTGCGAGCGACTCTCTTCTTGTGGTGTTTGAGCGTACGAACCACCTGGCAAGCAGCTCGGCAGGTCGGCTCTATCGATCACGTGTTGGGATTTCGCCGGCGATCCATTCGCTGCGTCGGCCTCGCTGGAATTCAATTTGTAGCTCGCAGTTGGTTTCGCCTTCAAAGGCGGCTGCGGTCTCGCCTCTCTCTGTCGGAACCGCACCGGACGATCAATCACCACTTCACTTCGAAAATTCGTCTTTCCAGTGCCACTCTCGCGCGCGCTCTCTGTACACGCGGCGCAGTGTCGTGCCTCGCCAGTTGCCCGTCCTTGAACACCTGTCAGCAGACACAGCTCCCTGCTCGCCCGGCTTTTGCCTGCCAAACAAGGCAACGGCGGCGGATCGTATCGGATACACACGCGGCGGGCGGGTGGGTGGGTTCTGAGCAAAGACTGAGTTTTGTATCGGTCAATCCAATTCCTCCCCAATCGCGATCGCCACTCAATCAATTGCTCAGCAGCTCACTCGACAACTCCGCCACTTCTGCCTCTTTTGCCCGATCCGATCCACTCTCGCAGCTTCAGCATAGTGTAGCAATCGAGCGCAATCGCCACCAGTCGTCGTGTTATTACTGAAGCGTCGACGTGTCGGGTGATCACTCGCTCTCTCTTCGTCTGACTCACTCCATTCCCCTTGTCTCCAGCCAGCCAGCCGCCTAGCATTCGCATTAGCATGACGAAGCGCTTCGCGAACCCGTTCCCGCCGCTGCAGCTCACACCCGAGGACGCGTCGCAGCTCGAGGGCATCGCCGCGGCGTTCATCCGCAGCAGCATGGAGCAGTACGAGCGCTTCGCGTTCGACAAGCGGTACGAGGTAGATGACCGCCGCTGGAAGCACGTGATGCAGCGCGAGAACGTGCAGGTGTTCGCCGAGCGCAGAGAGAAGGACATGCTCGCGGGCGTCGACCTGCCAGACGCGCCCGTGACGGCCACCGGCGCGGACCTTCCGACGCTGCTGCTCTGTGGGACGATCGAGGGAAAGTTGGACGATGCGCTCTACGGCTATGTGTCTCCCACGCTCGATTTTATGCGCATCAAGACGTCGTACATCGACGACCAGCTCGTGGGCTCGGCGGTGCTGTCCACGCTCATCCGCCCGTCGCCGGACGATCCGTTCCGGTCGCTGGTGATCAAGTGGATCGAGAAAGGAAGACCGATGCACGTGCGCGCGCTGGTCAAGAACCGTGACTTTGTGTACATGGAGTCCACGGGCGTGGACACGCTCTCGAATGGCGAGCGCATCGGCTACCACCTCATCCACTCGGTGCAGTTCCCACAGACGCCCGAGCTGGACACGGTCGTGCGCGGCAACATGTCAGTAACCGGCATTTACCGCCAGCGGTCCGACAACCAGGTGGATGTGTATATCCGCGGCGTGCTGAACCCCGCGGGCGGACTCATGCGCTCGATCGTGATCAGCTCGGCGGCGCACGCGCTCGTGTCTTCCTGGAAGTACATGTACTGCGCGGAGATGCGGAAGCTCGCGTGGCTGCTCGGTCAGCGCAACTCGGTCGTCGTGCAGCAAAAGGACGTGGTGATCCTGGGCAGCTCCAAGGACTCCACAGGGGTCCTCTGCGCGTCCTGTGGGAAGAAGCCGTCGGCGATCTCCTCGATGGTCTTGCTGTCCAAGTCCAAGTCGACGTGCAAGATCTGCCTGGAACCGGTCTGTTCCTCCTGCAAAGTGAAGCGAAAGCTGAATTTCATCGCCAAGGACCAGCGGCTCGTGACCTCGGAGATCACGTTCTGCAGCAAGTGCGTGGCGCAGGCCGCGAAGCTGGACGCGGTCGCGGTCGCAAGGGATGAGCTCGTGTCCACCGAGCTCTTCACGTGGAAAGACACGTACGCGAGCTCGTCGTCGAGCTCGGAGCTGTCGCCGAACAGCTCGGAGGCGCCGAGCCACTTTTGAATGAATGGACCAAGAAGACCGTGTTTACGTGCAGTAGGTGTGCACAGAAGTAGTAAGCTAGTTCGTGATCGTCGTCGTGATGTAGTAAAGTGTGTAGTTTTTTGTAGTCCTTAGTAGTTAGAAAGCCCGTGTAGGGTCCCCTGTAAGAAAGTCAGAATGAAAATGGACGATGTGATGAGACTTGGGATGTTGGAAACCCTTTTGATGGTAGAAAGAAGTCAATTCCACTGGAAACGCAAGGTAGAAAAAGCGTTGGACTTGAGGCGCGCAGACCGTAGAACTAACTGCAGTCCCCGAGTGGTAAAGTGGTTCAATTCATTGGTGGTGTACGCAACAGTGGTCTCCACTTGATTTCTGACCAACTTCCAAAGTTGAGTAAGTATGGAACGACGACACCATGATGCTCATTCTGCTCACCACCAAGTGGCGAGGATATTAACAAACGATCTATCGAACCAACTTTCGAAGCTTAAATGGCTGACTGGGAGGACGACTCTGTAGATTTCTGGACCGGGAGGAACTGGTGAGAGTCGGTAGTCGACCATCGACCACCGACTCTCACCAACAAAGACCTGAGAGGAAAATAAATGCCCAGCCCAGAACGCCATCTCTGCGTGTTTGCCTGGGATGCGGACGTGTGATGGTCAGTTATGGGTTGGCCTCACGAAGATGTGTAGTCAGAAGGGAACGCAATCCGAGACGAAGAGAGAAAGAGAGAGAGAAAGAGATCCAACATCTCAAAGATGCATTCATCTCCATGCATGCACGATGCGGGAAAAGCCGTATGCGTGTTCTATGCATGCTTATAGAGGAGTAATCAGATTGAAGCGAGTGAACAAAACAAGGAACAAATTTGTGCAGATGCCAATTCCCGTTCTTCTTGTTTTCTTTCTGATTTTCTGATTGGGAACGACCGGTCAGTGTCTGCGACTTGGATAGTCCATCAGTTTCCCATTCATCAACACACGCCGCTCCTATCGTATCCCGCCGTTTCCATGCAGCAGTTGATGACGAAGGCGGTATTCTTCGATCGGTCATCTTCCGCAAGCTGTCAGACCATTGCGGTCAGTGGCAGCTTGATGACAGTTGATGCAGCCATCTGCACGGAGAGATTTTTGCTGTCTGTGAAGTATCCAAATAGGTGAATTCACGTGTGAGTTGGAAATGTACAAAACGCGCTAGGCTTCTCTGATCGACCGCTATTATTCGCAACTTCTCATTCTCACTCGAGCACTTCGTTAATTTCTACTCAATGAATAGAATGTCCACTCTAAAGGTTCACTCGCAAGCATATCCACGGGTTCCTTACAGTTAACAGGAGGGACAGCTTTCAGAATTGCACGCCTGCCTGATCAACCTCAACATTTTCTACTGGAATGCCAATCCTGTCGCGCTGGTCGCTTGTGGACAGCATGGAGGAAATTTCACGTTTGCAGGACCTTGTGCGTCCATTATAAAGAAGGCCACACCTCCCAACATGCCTCCGTTCTCTACAAAAAGGTAAGGTCTCCCTAAGTATTCAAAGAGGAAAACGAATTCCTGAATGCGAGCACGATGTTCAGCAGCATTTCGTTGGCAGCATTTGTATGGGAAAGCACGCTAAAAATCCAACAAATCATGCCTGTAGCAAGTATGCAAAGTCATCAATGTATCAGAACACGCACTTGACCAGATGCAAGAGTGTACCCGATACACTTGTAGGTACCGACTGATGTATCTTGCACTTTGGCCGCACTTGCGCATGCCACAAGGCAGTGAGTACTCACTCCCATCGATGGCCACCTGTTGTTGTGTATGGAGTGCGATACATACCCTCAGGAGCGACGCCACTTTCTTTCGCTTTGTTGAACAAACCAAACCAACCAAACCACCACTTTCCACAACGCCACTACAACTTCTCCCTCCCGTATGGATCTCAAGCACACAGATCGATATCCAAGTGCTTTCTCTTTGGAGCATGTGCGTGTTGGGTTGTTTTGAGACCGCGCCTTGCGCTTGTCGTTCAACAGTCCTCCTAATACTAATACTAATTTTGGAGTGTGTGCTATGTGGTCGCCAGCGTTTGACAAACGTACGTACTGTACCCCCATTCTCGCTCGCTCCAAGATCCACCATCTTCCAGGAACAAACAGTGTGGTCTCACTCACTCTGCCTTTCTTCTTGGTGTCTCCATCCACAAGCCACTCGGCGATTTGCCCGCTCGTGCGCAAGTTGGCAAGCTGTTGTGTGTGCTCAACAAGTTTCCCTATATTAGCAAGTCCCACAGCCGGCAAACAAGCAAACAGGCAGGCATTACATATATAGGTCAGCAAGGCAGCATCTATCTATCCTCAGTCATAGACGATGACGAAGCGCTACACGAACCCGTTCCCGCCGCTGCAGCTCCGGCCCGAGGACGCGACGCAGCTCGAGGGCCTCGCGCACGCGTTCGTGCGCAGCTCCATGGACCAGTACGAGCGCTTCGCCTTCGACTCCAACTGCGCGGTGGACGAGCGCCGCTGGAAGTTTGTGCTGCAGCGCGACAGCGTGCGGGCGTTCGCTGAGCGGCGGCGCAAGGAGCTGCAGAAGTCCGGCGGCTCCTACGGGTTCATGAGCGACGACGACGACTTCCCCGACGCGCCGGTGACGAACAACGACGAGCTCCCCGTGCTGCTGCTCTGCGGCACCATCGACGGCGACCTGGACGACGCGCTGTACGCGTACACGTGCCCGACGCTCGACGTGATGCGCATCAAGACGTCGTACATCGAGGACGAGATGGCCAGCGCCGCGGTGCTCGCGACGCTCGTCCAGCCGACGCCCAGCGACCCGTTCCGGTCGCTCACGATCAAGTGGTTCGAGAAGCAGCGCCCCATGCACGTGCGCGCGCTGGTCAAGAACCGCGACTTTGTGTACATGGAGTCCACGGGCGTGGACACGCTCTCGAATGGCGAGCGCATTGGCTACCACCTCATGCACTCGGTGCAGTTCCCACAGACGCCCGAGCTGGACACGGTCATCCGCGGCAACATGTCGGTGACCGGCATCTTCCGGCAGCGACCGGACAACAAGGTGGACATCTACATCCGCGGCGTGCTAAACCCCGCGGGCGGACTCATGCGTTCGATCATCATCAAGTCCGCGGCGAACGGGTACATCTCGTGCCACAAGTACATGCACTGCGCGGAGCTGAAGAAGCTCGCGTGGATGCTGCGCAAGCGGCGGCAGCTCTTCAAGCCCCAGCGCGCCGCGGCCGAGCTCAAAGCCCAGGAGAACGCCACCGCCGAGGCCGCCGCGTTCAAGTGCGCGTTCTGCGGCAAGCGCAAGTCGTCGTTCTCGCTGCTGCACTCTAGCAATTCCAACTCCTCGAGCAGCTTCAAGCACCAGTGCCGGATCTGCCTGCAGCAAGTGTGCAAGTCCTGTCGCGCCCAGAAGAAGCTCAGCTTCATCGCCAGGGACCTGAAACTGGTGCAGTCTGAGCTCACGTTCTGCAGCGACTGTGTGAGCGAAGCCGTGCGGTTGGACGCGGTGCAGATCGCGAAGGACGAACTGGAGGAAAACGAGAGCGTGACCTGGAGCGACGCCTACGCGCACTCGTCGAGCTCGTCGAGCGCCGAGTTCTCGCCCAATGCCTCGGTGATCATCGTTGACACCTTCCAGTTTGAGACAACGTAGTAGTAGTAGTTGTATTTGTTCATCAAGGCCATTGATGGCACGCGCTCACTATCAGGAGGAGTTATGAAACGAGGCGAGCGAGTCGTACATGTAAGTATTAAGCATTTGTAAGCTTCCATGTGAAGTAGTAGTTTGTAATAACACGACCGAGTCCATTGTTGCAGTATGATACTGTAGTTACATGGTTGGTCTCGTCAATGGGGAAATTGGTTTCGTGCTGTTTGACAACGTACTAGTGTGTTAAACGTGAAAGGTGATGGCGCGTCATGCGGTCTCCCGAGTGTCTGGTGAGGTGTTGTGGAGGAGCCAGTCGCTCGCTCGCTGCCTCATTCCGCCTCTTCACTATCGTCGATGCACAGCCAGACAAGACAGAGAGAAAGAGAGCGTCATAGCGTTAGGCAGTGAGGCCGAACTTGTCGTCCAAGCAATTTGCAGGAACGAACGTCAGGTTGCAAGTGAGTTAAGCACGGACGCATGCCGTGATGATGCGGGAAACACGCGATGTGTCTCGAGGGGCTCCTGTCGGATATCAGATGCTTGTACACGCCCAACAAGTTCGGAGGATACTGTACCAGGTAGTAGACGCAGGGACGAAGCGAAGCTGGTATAGTACCCGTCCAGTTGTTCATCTTCAGTGCATCGATTGCCAGCCAACCAAGATCCAGCCCTAGAGTTTTGTCCACTATATGAGCTTTTTGCAAGTGTACAAGGACGACGGAGCGGAAAGTAATAATAAGCGGTTCGACTTTGCTGCTCGTCGAAGAAGCCTACTTGGCTCGGTTTTGCTGTATGAATTGTGCATCAAAAGCCAGTCAGTCGCACAGAGTCGGCCCGTCCGTTCTTCAATGTCTTCTGTTTCACTTTCACACTCATCAGGCAATTGACTCGCGACAGATCATGAGGCGACCTCAAGAAGACGAATCATGAGGGGAGGTGATGTGAAGCAGCAAAAGACACATCAACGCGCAGCGAGGACACCAGCCAACCACCCAACGCACGCACGCACACATCAGAATCATACCCAAGATGATAAACTCCTGTGGTGGTTTGACAGCTTGGCGTGCACGCCATGCTAGGTGTACGTATATTCAGCCAGACTCTCCACATTGTTGTTGTGCGTACAAGAAATCCCGTCAACCAACCTGATCAGTCAGTCTATCAATCAAGGGCTTACACAACAACGCCATGGTCCAGTTTGTTATTGTCTGTGGCACCCCACCAATATACTCAATGAACCAACCACGCGAGTACAATAGTTCAACGGGAGTAGTCTTCAGAGTACGATCTCCATTTCGAATGTGTGGTAGGCAGTGCTCTTTGCGACAGTATGTATTGTGTGATTTAGCGAGCAATACAACAGGCGACTGGCCGATTTGCTTGTCGTACTCTGGTGGGTTTGAACTGGTTGATCGCTGAGAAGTTTGAAAGACTGCATGAAGGTCCTTGGACTGGTGCTTCAAACAGCCAAACTCTACATCTAACTTACAAAACTTGGTCACAGCTAATATAATCGAATGTGCCTACCGTTGTGATCAGCTATGTTAACCAAACAGCAAAAAATAGGGACAAAATCGAAGGGGATGCTCAGCATGGGAGGAGGAGGATGGCAAATCAGCAATTTGACAACATACTGACTCATCGTGCCTGTGGCTGCAATCGTTCGAGCGAACGATCGACGTATCCCAAGCAATCCCAATCTTACAGTCCCAGTTTCTTTCTTAGGAGATCAACAGCAGGAGCTCAGACCACCAGCCCCCGCCTCAGGATGAGCATCCCACGCACCAAGTTCACGAGCCCGTTTGCGCCGCTCCAACTCACACAGACCGACGTGGACACGCTCGAGCAGCTCTCGCGCGTGGTCGTAAGCAACTACGTGATCCAGTACGAGCAGTACGTTCTCCAGGGCGAGGGCGTTAGTGGTATCGACCGGCGCGTCTGGAAGCCTGTCAAGCGCCGCGGGAATGTCTGCGTCTTCGCGTAGCGCAAGAATCAGAGCGATGAAGACCCCATGGACGAGATCCGACAATCGATCGACAGCTTCACCGACAGTGGCGCGGTGCAGCCGTCCAACTTGCCAGTTGTGCTGACCGTTGGCTCGATCTCCGGCACGCTGGACGACGTCATGTACAGCTTGATGTGTCCGACGATTGAGGCCATGCGCGTGAAGATGTCATACATCGACGACCAGGTCGCGGACGTTGCGGTGCTCCACACCATCACAGCGCCGACCCAGGAGGACCCGTTCCAGAGTCTCGTGATCAAGTGGGCACACAACCGCCTCCTACGCCGCTCTCTTATCAGCTACCGCGACTTCGTGTACATGGTACGCACAAGCATTGTGCGCACGTCCGCCGGTGAACGGCTCGGCTTCCACTTGATGCATTCGGTGCGCTTCCCTCGGACTCGCGAGCTCCCACCGATCCAGCGCGGCAACATGTCGGTCTGCGGTCTCTATCGTGACAACCCCGAGCGCAACCAGGTCGAAGTGTTCGCGCTCGGCATCATGGATCCACCCAGCAGCGCTCCCCAGTTGCTGATCATCCAGACTGCAGCGGATATGTTCATCTCAGAGTCGAACAATGTCAAGTGCTTGTACCACAAGAAGCTCATGTGGCAGTTGCGCCTCAAGTAAAGGGCCGCAAGTATTATTAGCAGTAGCGAACCGTCGATCTCGTCCGACAAGCGGGATGCACACTGCGCGACGTGCAAGCGACCGCCATCCAGACTCAGCAGTGTGTTAGGCGGCGATTCGCGGAAGCGCAGGCGCGCACTGTGCGCCGTATGTTTGCTCGTCGTGCCGAGTCAAGAAGACACTGGGCCACGTCAGATGTGCGATCAGCAATCTCTGGTGACGAGAGTTTGCATTCTGTGACAGGTGTTAAGCTAAATCGTGTCAGTCGGACGCGTTCACGACCGCACTGGATGAGTTCGTGCTCTCCAGGGGCAACGAACGAAGGTTCAGGCGAGTCGTTCGACTCTCGTGAGAATCTCTACTCGTTCACCGACAGCTCAGAGCTCTCTTGGAGCTTCTGGGTGCGTAGAGTGGCACCGGGGACAGGGTATTTATTACATGTAGGTTCGGCTTGAAATCATTGCTCAATATGTTCTATGTGCTTGTATTCCAGCTCAAACCGGTTAACATTTAGCCGTTTACCTGAAGGCGAAGCAAACTCGCCTTTGTCTCGTGGTTACCCAGTTTAGCCACAGTAATAACAGTCCGAGCCGTACCAGCTGATACGCAAGACCCGTGCAGCAGCGCATCATCAACATCATCGGTAAGTATCTAGCAAGCGAAAATAACAATGGTCCAAATACTGGTCAAGCAAGATGACATTGTGCAGACCACAGACGTCCACCAAAGAAGGGATTGCCTGGTTAAGACAGACTCAGCTGGTGTCAGTTCTCCGTTTGTTGGTTCGCCATCTTCTCATTCTAGCCCTCAAGTGCGTCACAATGGAAAACGTCGCTGCCCTCGGTCTGTGCTGTGGCGTGTACAATGGTGACACAGATTCGTCTGGCAGAGCGGACGGAGAAAAGCGTTAGGCACAGCGGTAGGTTTGCCTGTTACATATGAGGGGGTATGTATGCTTCAAAGTTCAAGGGTGTGAAATGGTTGAAAGCACCTAATATAGGCGGATAACACTATTCCAATGCATCTGTGTGAGACGACCCACCCCATAACAGCACATCAAGTCGACAGATTACAACAGATTATTCAGTGGACTGCCTGACGAATACAATCGCCCGCAACGAAGGGAATGAATGAAGATACTGACGAAGGATTGGCATTGCTGCACAACATCTCACAGGAGACTCGTCTCGCTCGCTGACTCGATCCTTCAGGAGGTCAAAAGATCACTCCCACTGTCCCACAGGAGTCCGGCCTCACTGTCTCATTCTCTCTCAACGAGCTTTCGGCATCCCAACGTCACACATCAGGCGCAGCAGTCTCATGAGCGCTCCACGCACCAGGTTCACGAGCCCGTTCGCGCCGCTGGAGCTCTCGGGAACCGACAGCAACACGCTGGAGCAGCTCTCGCGTACGATCGTGAGCAACTACGTGGCGCAGTACGAGCAGTACGTGCTCGAGGGCGGCTGCGCTGGCATCGACGGGCGCGTCTGGAAACTCGTCAAGCAGCGCGAGAACGTGCACATGTTTGCTCAGCAGAAGAGCAAAAGTGGCAGTGGTGGCACCGGCGATACCAGGAAAGCGATTGCCAGCTGCGCGCATAGTGGCACCGTGCAGTCGTCGGATCTCCCCGAAGTGCTCACTGTTGGCTCGATAACAGGCACGCTGAACGACGTCATGTACGGCTTGCTTTCCCCGACGATCGAGGTGATGCGCGTCAAGAGCACGTACGTCGATGACCGATTCGATGACGCCGCTGTGCTCCATACGATCGCCGAGCCGACTCAGGACGACCCGTTCCAGAGCCTCGTGATCAAGTGGGCACAGAACGGACTCAATCTTTTGCAGCGTTCGATCCTCAGCTACCGCGACTTTGTGTTCATGGAGCGCACCGGCATTGTCCACACGTCCACTGGCGAGCGGCTCGGCTTCCGTCTGATGCATTCGGTGGAATTCCCACAGTCCCACGAGCTCCCGTCCATTGTACGCGGTAACATCTCGATCTGCGGCGTATTTCGAGATAACCCCAAGCGCAACCAGGTCGAGGTATTCGTGCGCGGAATCATGGACCCGGGCGGCAGTGCTCCCTTGCCGCTGATCGTTCGAGCCGCAGCCGACATGTTCACCTCAGTGGCCAAATACGTCGACTGCTCGTACCATAAGAAGCTCAAGTGGCGACTGCGAATGCATCAGAACACTGAAGACCGTCGCAGCGAACAGTCTCCCTCGCCAGAGGCATTAAGCCAATGTAGAATGTGCAAGCGAGCGCCATCAAAGCTCAGGAGCTCACTGGGCAACTCACACAAGCACGTGTGCAGTTTGTGTGCCGAGTACGTTTGCTCGTCGTGCAGGATCAAGAAGACGCTGAGCCACGTGTCGTCGGCGTCCAGCAAGCTATGGCAGCGAGAATTCGCGTTCTGTGGCGCATGTTTTATCGACTCGTGCCGGTCGGACGCGTTCACGACAGCACTGCAGGAGCTCGTGTTATCTGAGGCAAACGAAGAGAGAGCAGGTGAGTCGATCAGCTTCCGTGAAGATCTTTACTCGCTTACCAGCAGCTCCGAGTGCTCGTGAGATGGTAAGGAGTTAGACCTAATCCGAATTGGCAGTTGATAGTTGACAAACACCGGTTCAGAGTTGGCATAAAGCAATGATGGAGAGATACAAAGACATCCTTTGTCCGCAAAGGTTCGTTGTTGCAAACACATCTGTGTCCAAACTCAGGAACCGTCGGAGGTACTAGTGAACGAATATAGATCCTCTCGAAAGCTGTTCGATCCTCCCTCGCCCATTGCAGCATCAGCGTGTACGAACTCCTCTATTGCTACGTCGAGCGCGTCTGACTGGCAGGTATCGACGTAGCATGCGCGGCAGAACGCTAACTCTCGCCGATAGAGTTTGCTGGTCGCTGACGTGACGTACCGCAACATCTTCTTGATCGTACACGACGAGCAGACGTACTTGGTGCACAGCGCACACTGGCGTTTGCGCGCGCCACCCAGCGCACTCCTGACTTTCGAGGGCGGTCGATTGCAGATCGTGCACAGATCAAGCTTGTCCGCCAAGGAAGAGTGCGTTCTGGCCCGATGGTCTTCGGACTTCCGCTTCATGCGCAGCCGCCACATGAGCTTCTTGCGGTGCGAGCACTCGATGTAGTTCGCCACGGAGATGAACATGTCGGCTGCAGCAATGATAACGAGCGGACGCGGAGCACTACCGCGCGGGTCCACGATGCTGCGCACCAGCATCTCG
>JAASFI010001075.1:0-11927 GCA_023333705.1 Globisporangium viniferum | reverse complement strand
ATGAAGTGGAAAATTCGACTGAGGAAAATTCACGTGAAAGTTACAGTCATTTTACAGGTCGATTTGTAAATTACTTGGTAATATTTAAAGAGGGGCAGAATGTTTATTTACTACCGAAAAAGCGGCATTCTTTTTATTTTCCCAAAAATATGTGTGCTCCATATTTTAGCTGTAAATGGTGTAAGCTCCACAACTTGAGGCGTTATTTACGAAAAAGCGTAAACAACGGAAACTAAAAATGGAAATTCACGTGTTTAGAGCAAAAGAATTTTTTTATTTGACTTGATTAAAGTATGCAATTGGATTTTTCATTTGCACGCGGCAATTTTTTTGCTTTTTGCAAACGCTAAGTATGCTGTATGGTAGTTTGGCGATATTTTTGGAAAAGCTGCTCGTTTGCTCAGCAAGTGGTTTGATTGGTGCGGCCGTCCACTAATATAAAACCCGATAGTAAAAATCCTTGCCAACCAAACGCCGCCATCAGTTCAAACTGGAAGCAGCATTGGATATTGGAGCTCTTGGGGATCAATCAATTGCAAGCTAAACACGCAGCAGCAGCAGCGCCAATGGATCAGCAGTATCAACAGCAGCACCAGCAGCACTACCAGCAGCAGCAGAGTGGCGGGTTCCGCGGCGGTGGGCGTGGTGGCAGCGGTCGCGGTCGTGGACGAGGAGGTGGTGGCGGACGCGGAGGACGAGGTGGCGGACGGGGAAGAGGAGGGCGAGGCGGTGGCGGTCGCGGCTTCTCGCACTCGCATCACCAGCAGCATCAGCAGAATCACCACCAACAGCAGAACCAGCAGCAGCAGGCTCCGTTTGAAGAGTATGGGCAGCAGAGCCACAATGGCTATGCGCCGCCACCACAGGCAGGAGCAGCTCCACCACCACAGGCGAATGGCAACTACAGCGCCAGTGCACCGGTCTTTATGAACGTTGGAGCGTACGCGAATGGCGGACAGCAGCACCAGCACCAGCACCAACAGCAGCCACAGCAGCAGCCAGTGTATCAGCCGCCGCAGTACCAGCCTCCGCAGAGCGGGTATGGCGCTCCTCCTCCCAACAGCTACGGCGCGCGACCACCACCAGCGTATGCGCCGAGCAACCCGCAGTTCCAGCAGCAGCCACCACAGTATCCTCCACAGCAGCACGATAGCACGTCGGGTCTTGCGTCGAATGCTGCGCCGCCGCTCCCAAACCAGCAGCCGCCACCGCTTCCTCCGTCCGAACCAAGTGCTGCGAAGAGAGAGTTCGTGCCACCGCTGCCCAAGCAGCCGGCGCCGCCATTGCCAACGTCTCCAGTTGCTGGCAGCTCCTACAACAGCAACGCGTCAGCACCAGCGCCACTACAGCCAGTAGCGTATCCACAGTATCAGCCGCCCCAACAGCAACCGCAGTCGAATTACAGCGAGGCGCTCTACTCCAGACAGCAGGCGTATGCTCCAGTGAACACGCAGCAGCAGCAGGCTCCTCCATTGATGCCAACACCACCCCCGCAACAGCCCCAGTACCACCAGCCACAACCTCAGTACCCCGCGCCGCAGCCCCAGTACCTGGTTCAGCAGCCGCCACCACTGCCGGTGGGGAGCTACGTGCAGCCTGGAAGCGGTGGCTACCACCACCAACAGCAGCAGCAGTCCCAGTACGTCCAGCCTGTCATGTACGCAGCAGTGCCTTCAACGCAGTACCAGCCAGCGCCACAGCCGCCACTGCCGCGAGCCCAGCAACAGCCGCAGCAACAGCAATTCCAGCAACAGCGATCCCAACCGCCAGGTTCACGTCCACCACCGTCAACGTACTGCTGTCACAAATGCGGACAGCCTGGCCACTGGATCCAGGACTGCCAGTCCACGCAGAGCAATCAGAGAGGCGGAGATCGTGGCCAACGACCGATGAACAACAATAGCAACTACCAGCAGCCTGCGTACCAACAGCAACAACAGCATCAACCACCAGCTCAGTATCACCAACAGCAGCAGCATCAGCAGTACCAGCGTCCGCCACAGCAGGACACCTACCAGCAGCCACCACAGCAGCAGCAGCCTCCGCTCCCGTCCAGCTTCCAGCCAGCTCCACCGTCGTACTATGCCGCAACTCCTGATGAGCGTCCCGACCAGGAGGACACTCTCCATCAACAAGAACTCTCGGAATGTCCACCTCTAGCAGACATCAACACGCACCAATGGCGCTGCGAGAACTGCGAGAAGTCGTTCACGATGGAGTCGCAGTTTGACGCGCACGTCAAGACCCACGTGTCGTGCCACGCGCCGAACTGTGACTTCTCGGCGTCGAAGCGCGTCGTCGGCGCGCACTTCCAGACCGCGCACGGTCAGTACGCCGGCCACGGGCTCAAGGAGATCGACGTCGAGGGCCAGAAGTTCATGGTGTTGGTCGGGAACTCGCCCGAGGACATCGCTAAGTGGCGCGCCGAGCGGAGGAAGAAGTGGCCGTCGTCGGTCAGACAGCAAGTGGATGAGGACAAGCAGCAGCAGCAGCAGCAGCCGGTGCCGGCTCCAGCTTCCGCACCCATCGCACCAGTGGAGCAGACCAAGAAGCGCAAGCTCTCGAGTGCCACGGTAGACAGTGAAGATCTGGAAGACGGCGAGATCGACGAAGACGAGGCTACTGACGCTGGCGGTGCTGGTGGTGCTAATGGTGCAATCACAAGTACAGTGGGGCAGGGCAATGGCAACCTGAGTGGACAAGCAGAGCCTTCAGTCTCGGCAAATGATGGCGCCGAGCCGTCGCCAAAGAGACAGAAGCGCGTGTGGCTCTGCAAGAACTTTCTGCGCAGCCAATGCCGCTTCGGGGACAACTGCAAGTTCAGCCACGACCGCAAGGACGTGCCCTGCCGGAGCATGCTGCAGAAGGGCAAATGCACCAAGGGCGACGCGTGTCTGTACAGCCACGACCCGCAGCAAATCGAAGAGGCTGCGACCAAGATGAAGACCAAGAAAGATAGCAACAAACAGACCAAGAGCGAGACCCAGGTGCTGGAAGAGAAGTGGAAGACGGAGCAGGGCTCGCTGCTGCGCAAGCTGCTCAAGAAGGACATCCGCGTGGAGCAGCACCAGATGCTGCAGATCGTGCGCAGCATCGTCAGCAACAACTTCTTCCAGGACCAGCAGCCTCAGGTGAACGTTGAGCCTATTGCGATGGCCGTGGACCAGCAGCCACAGCAGGAAGCCCAGGAAGTCAAGGTTGAAGCGACTACAATGGTTGAGACAGCGCCAGCTTGAAAGCACCAGCTCGTAGTAACCTGATAGGAACTAGGATTGCGCTTGCAGACTCAAGCCCAACGCAACCGACTACACAATATAAATATGATAATAGACTAGCGTACTACCAACAACAGCAAATGAGTTGGGATGATACAAGGTTGATGCATTGGAGGTGCGGGTGGTGGGTGCTTGTGAGAAAAAGATACCGATACTGTAGCTATTCGAGCTTCTCGAGCTCTCGGATGCGCTCGAGCATCTCGCGCTTGGAGGTCTCTTGGACCTCACCACCGAGGATATACTCGTCCAGCATCGAGTAGACCTATCGTATCGTATCATACAAAGACAATGTTGGGGTAAGGAGCACTGCATACGGCATGAACCATTAGCCACGTAGGTAGTTCATAGATGGCGCACCTTGTTGAAGTTGAAGACAATGTCGAGCTCGCAGACGTTGGAGAACTGCTGGTCGAGCAGCTCGACGAAGAGGTGGATCGTCTCGAGACAGAGTAGCTCGTTCGCGGTCACGTCGACGCCCAGGATGAAGAACAGCCCCGCGTAGCGTCGGTAGATGATCTTGTAGGAGCGGAACTCGATGAAATTCGTGTGCTTGGCGTCGCGGCCGACCACGAGGCGGTGGATCTCGGCCTCGAGGCGCGCCTTGTCCTGGTTGTCTGGCGGCGGCACGTACCACTTGGACAGACGGGTCTTGCCCTGACGGTTCTGCAGCAGGAAGAAGCGAATCTAAACGTGGCAGGAAGGCACATGATAGACTTTGGTTTAGAGGCTCGAGGCTTATGAATAGAGAGAGTAGCGTCATTTGGGAGCGAGCGTACCATATTGGCTTGAGCGAAGAGAGATGGACGACTGATGTGTGTGAGATAGAGAGATTGCTGCTACTTGGCGTTGCCTGTGGCGACGGCGAGAAGGAGGAACTGGGGCGACCGAGAGCGCTCGGGACAAGAGACGATCGATCGCCAAGCGTCGCGCCTGACAAGGCGATGGTTTCAGAAAACTCTCGTTTTGAAACCCATCGACCATTGGAGCTTGGGAGCCAGTACAAAGAGCTGCAATAGTCAATCAATCAGCCCACGCTTGGAATTGTGGGAAGAACATAGTGGGTGTTAGCTTGTTAGTAGTAGCCATTATGATGC
Source organism: Globisporangium viniferum (assembly GCA_023333705.1). Classification (NCBI taxonomy): domain Eukaryota; phylum Oomycota; class Peronosporomycetes; order Pythiales; family Pythiaceae; genus Globisporangium; species Globisporangium viniferum. The sequence goes on along the minus strand of JAASFI010001075.1, from coordinate 7,558 downwards.
TGCTGCTGCTCTTGCTGCTGCTGATATGAATGCTGGGCGTTGTGCTCGCTATGAGAAGACGGTGGCAGCTCGAGTTGCGCGCAGAGCATCTTGGCAAAGTCGAGGTCCTGGATCGTGAGAATCGGGCACTGGCCCAGGGCATCCGCCAGCAGCGCCGCGAGCATGTGCTTGCACTAGCGCATCATACGAAGCGTGTTAGACTCATTAGCCGCAAGCCCAACCGTAACAATAGTATATAGCTAGCGTACCATGGTGGTGGGACTCTGCACGACCGTGTGCTCGTGGAAGCTCTGGCAGGAGCAATAGTGCGGTAGCACGTTGTAGTAGTTGGGGCCGCGGCCCTTCACCATGCTGTCGTCGAATGGCTGCGAGAACGACGAGGTGTCCAGGCGGCTGTTGTTATTGTATGACGTGTCAGCGGCGTCGTTCATGCTCGTGTCCATGCCGTCGCCGTTGCGGTGGTAGCGGTTGAGCGACTCGACGCGGAAGAAGCTGCGCTGCGACGGCTGCGCGACCACCTTCTTGACGGCGCCGCGGTGCACGAGCACGCTCGCGCTCTGCAGCAGCGCCAGCTCCGAGGGCGGCAGCGCGGCGAGCAGCTGGCCGTGCGTGTCCGTGATGCTTGTGCGCGCGCCTGACTGCTGCTGCTGCTGTTGGGTCTTGATGTCGCGCAGCACGAAGCGCAGCACGCTCGCGCTGATGGCGTCGCCCATGTTGGTGGGTATGGGAATGCGGGAATGGCTAAGTGCTGGTGCAACAAGTGATTAACGCTGGAAATGATAATTCGTTTAGTATTTTGTATTATAATGTAATAAGTACATTTTAGTCGGTATCGAGAAAGGGATGCGGTAACCCTCCCACCTCGTATAATAACAGTGAGATGTCTAAAAAGGTTTTCAGGATCAGTTTACCACAAATCAATATACCGACTTTGTTTGTATACAATAAAATGTAAAATAAACAAGCTAATATTAAAACAACCTTCTTAATATCGCGTCCTGGGCAAAAACCGAAAATCGCACAAGCCACAGTCGAATTAGCGCGCGAAGAATGGCGAACGAAGGCGCAGACACGACGCCAGCAGCGTCGGCGCCGCGGCGCTCGTCGAGACGCGAGTCGCGCGCCTCCTCACCCACTCCGTCCGCTCCGTCTGCTTTTACTGTTACTGCTAGTGCCGCACCAGCTGCCGCCCGCCCCGACGCTAGTGACGCAACGACCGCGGCAACAGAAGCAGCGCAAGAGACCGCTGATCCCTTCAGCGGCAGCACGCGCCGCTCGCGCCGACAGGTCAAGTCCACGTACGCGACGCACACGCTCGCCTCGCCGCCACCAGCACTATCGACAGCAGCAACGCCAGCGGCTTCGGTGGTATCTCCACGACCGTCGCCACGAAAGGCGGCAACGCAGCCCAAGGAGAAGAAGAGCGGCGCGGCAGCAAAGCCCGAGCCTGCAGTCGTGCTCGTCACGGTACCAATGGAGGAGAACGAGCGCATCTCCAAGCGCCGCCGACCAATTCCAACTTCAAAACCAAGCGCAAGCGCGAGTGTGGGCGCTGCTGCGTCTCCAGCGAAGACAGCAACAGCGCTACTACCGAAAGTGCCAGAAGCTCAACCGGATCAGTCAGTGAAACCCGAGGAGCCTCCAGCACAGCCACCTACCGTGACCCAGCAAGTCGCAGATAGTGATACCTCTGCTGCTGCTGTTGCTGCTACTCCCGATATTAAAGCTGAAGCTTCGACACAAGCAGCTCCAGCATCCTCACCGCGCTCGTCCACAGTAGCATCTGCTGCTACTGCTGCTGCTCCGAACTCGGCGAACCGGCGTCGACGTCCTGCTAGCCGTCAGACAGCGACTGCCGCTGGCAATACCGGGAATCTTGCCGGCTCGTTGGTTTCCTCTCTGAATCCGGTGGTGACGACCATGGGCGACGCGGACGTGAGCGCACGTGCACAGGGGGAGCGCAAAGTGCTGGGCAAGTACACGGGCCGTGAGTGCACGCTGCTCTGCGAGGCGATCCTGCTGCAGATCAAGCGCAACTCGCAGGACCCGAAGGTGCTCGAGCGTGACCACTCGCCAGGTATGAATGATATTCTAATATGTCGATACTATGCGGTATTGCACTTTCTAATCACGGGTGACGTTCTCACGTGTCGGATTGTACTCTTTTACGTTATTTAGCGCACATTCGCTGGGATAAAATCGCGCAAAAGATGCTCAAGGCCCACCGTCTGGCGATCTCCCCGCGCGACGCGCAGGAGCTCTGGAAGTTTCTCGCGTACGCCAAGCTGCCAGCACCAGCCAGAGCTTCGCAAAGCGGCACCAGCACCAGCTCCAGCGCTAAACAAGAACAGGGGCAATGTGCTACTGCTACTGCTGACTCCTTGATGGACCAGCTGCTGCCCGTGTCCGACACGGAAGATTACTGCCAGAGTGTGCAAACGATCAATGAGAAGTACAAGAAGCGAGTGAATCAAACAACTACAAGCGAGGAGCCACAGTCGACGACAACGACTGATGCTCAAGTTGTCATGAAGACCCCTTCACAGGTTGGTGAAGCAACTTCGACAGAAGAACAGCCGACCGCAGACCCAGCCCAGTCACTACCAGCAGCAGAGCCAGCATCATCACCAGCTACGAAAACACCAGCAGCAACAGCACCAGCTCCTACTCTTCCAGGCTCACGATTCCGCCTGTACCCTGCGTATGACCAGCCATCGGGGATCCCAGAGAGCTGGCTGAAGGACAAGCCGTTCAACGTCGAGGAGACACTCCCGTTCATGTTTGTAGCCGACAAGTTCCTGAAAAAGAAGCCAGGGGCACTAGTACCACCAACATCAGCTGCAACCACCACTGACAGCGGACCTAAGGGTACTACTGCCGTACCATCAGCAGCAACACCAGCGGCTCCAGGGCAAGCAGCATCCGCACTAGCAGATGGCGCAGACAAGCCCAAGAAGAAACGAGTGCGGAAGACAGACCCTACCAAGCCAAAAGCCGTAGCAGCTGATGGATCTACTCCAGGCGAGCCAGCAAAGCCGAAGAAGCCGCGCGTGACCGCGCAGAAGTCGCCTGCTGGATCGAAAGCCACTGCGACGCCGCCAAAGAGTCCGTACGTGCCGTCGTCGACACCTCCACCGCAGCCGCTGCCTCCCCGCGCCGCGTTCCAGTTCTTTTGTCGCATGCACGAAGAAGAGATCGCTGTATCCACTGCTGCTGCTGCGGCGGCGGCGCAACTTGTGATTGGCCAGTCCACAACAACTGGAGCAACAGCTACACCAATACCAGCTGCACCAGCCTCCTCCACTCCTCCTGTAAAGAAGAAGACGTACTTTGAGCTCCAGGAGCTCTTCACGAGCGCATCCTTGGAAGTGCGCAACGCCTGCCAGAAGCTCGCGCTGGAAGACCTCGACCGCTACAACCGCGAGTGCGTGCGGCGCCGGATATGGGAGAAAGCGATGTCCAACAGCCCCGTTGCGCCACCGCAGCAGCCTGGCGCGACAACAGCTACAGTCTCAACATCAACCACTACGGCAACTTCAACGCAGCAGCCGAGCAGCAAACCCATCGCCAGTATCCCGTCCTTGACGGTTCCAGTCGCGATTGCAGGAGCCCCCGCTCCTGTGACCAGCGCAGCGACGCCGAAAGCACCGACACCATCAGCAGCAGCACTCGGTGCACCTTCCACTTAGCAGTGAGCAGCCGCATTCGCGTCGACCAATCGTCCGAATCTCTGGTCGCGTGAGAATAAAATGCAGTTTGCGCGCTTATACGTGATCGAGTAGACTGTGGACCAGTGTGACTGAGCGAATGAATACCTGGATTTGTTAGCTGATACGTGGACAAGATGCCACTCTCAATCGAATTGCAACATGGACCCATCAGCTGCAACAACTCATTCCATTTCGAGTGTTTGTTAGGTGCTCGCTATTCAATTGCTATCCTCTAGTTCTCCAGTTGCACTCCATTTGTGAGTCTCCCTCCATGTGACTCACGACCAAATGGAGAACGCCAATCGAAAACTACGTGACAAGGTGCGGTGACGAAAGATGTTGACGGTTGGTTGGCGCAGAGAGGCAGACGAGCCAGCCTGTCTTGATCCAATTTAACAAAAACCCACCTTGCTTCACACAACAGGCAGCCAACAAACCAACTAACAACTCGACAGACCAGACGCTACGAGTATTTTTCTTAGGCGCTGAACTAAAGCGCGTTTTGAGTAGTAGTAGAGAGAGACCTCGATCATATTTTCATTGTTACCTCGCGCAATAGCATGCGATGGCGATACAAGGTCATTCATTCATTCACTGCATTCATCCGCTGCCCCGACCAAAAGGCAAAAAAAGACGGGATGACTCTCTCGACCCGATTCTATACCACTAACAACGCAATGATAGAGAAAACAAAATCGTATGGATGCCAATCACTTGGGCGGTGGCCCAGGTGCTCGCAATCCCGCATCTTGCTCGAGAGCTCCTGAGCTCCTAGATACCTTGCCTTGTCTTGTTTACTTGCTCACTTGTTTGTTTGTTGCTTGTTTTGTTTTGTTGTTGTTTGTTGCTTGTTTGCGTGCTTGCTTGTTTGTTGATGCTGTCGCTTGCTTGTGGAGGGTTTGCGCAAAAAAACAAGTGGACATGCAAAAAAAATGTCCTCCAAGCATTCGCATAACCCCAGAACAATCGTTTCCATTTTATACTTTTCGCCACCACCACCACCTCACGTTCTTGCTGTTCTTCCCACTCGCACGAAGTCTTCTCGCCAGAAATGAATCCTGGACCCGCACGTCCGCACTTAGCTGGATCCACGACGAGCTACATTCATTCAATAGAATAGCTGACCAACGTGCTCACCTCACCTCACATGCGCATCCTGCCACCCAGTCGACACAGTTGCATCGGCGCGCCGGTTCTTGCTGTCCGAGCGCTTGGAAAACTTGAGACGGACTCATCATGTCCCCTTTTTTGGGGGGTATTCCGGTGGTCCAGTCAAACCGAGGGGCGGACTGGCTTTGCGAGTGGGACACAGAGACTGGATACTGTAGCCGTCTCCACTGACCGGCGCGTGGCGATTCTTGTTGCTGCTTGAAGTGTCAGTGATTGTGGTGGTGGTGACGAATGGATGAATGGCTGGATAGGAGATACCAGTTTCTTCAACGGCACGGGAAGAAAAGATGTGCCGCCGATGCAACGCCAGAGACATCATATACTTCGGGTTTGAGCCGAATGCAATCGCGAGAAGTCGGCTTTCTCGGATCGAGGTGGTTGGTACAGTGTAGGTTGCTGGAGAAGCCGCCTGGTCTGAGAGAGGGACGCTGCTTGCTGATTGAGCTTATTTTCAGCGAGTCACTCCGCGTGATCCTCGGCGAGAGCTCGCCTGTTTGTGGAAACTGATGCAGAGTATACTCTGTTCCGGCTTGGAAGTTGCCAACGGCGTATCACAGCATGAAGACTGGCTAGAGGCACACTCGGAGGAAGAGAAACGACTGGTTATCTCCTTCAAGCCGTGTCACGTCACCGCAATGCAGGATTACTTCTTCACTGGTGGCGGTTTCGTCAATTTCCTTGCTTCTCTTGGTGCATCTATCAGACTGAGAGACGATCTCGTACTTGTGAACGGCGAGACTGACTTGGAACGAACTCAGTGAACGAGGAGAGGCTCAAAGTCGCTTGATCTCGACTACACTGCCCACGAATCTTTCTCAATGAGAACAAAGAGCAAGCCGATTCAGTTTAGACGCCGACGTGAACCCTCGAGGACTCACTCGCACACTGGAAAACTGTCTTCATACGCTGGGGTGCTTCGGCAGAACACAAATCTCGCGAGAGAGGGAGCGTTAAGGTGACGATGTGCGCATGAAGTACCGGATAGACAAGTCCCGTGCGGGTCTACTGTAGCCGACTGGTCTCCTTGCCTTGTGGGGTCGAAACATGGTAGCGGCCTCGATCAGTTCTGCGAGTCTTGGTTGACGTGCCTCGCAAGAACCTTTTCAGGTGTGTACGGGAGCGTGCGTGGTGGGTGACAGCGCAGATCCCCAGTCGAGACGCTCGATATCTGTGGCAGAACAACGCTCTTCTCCTCGCGTTAGCTAGAGATCTTCAGTATCACGGTTTCCTCGGGAGCAAAATCGCAAACATGCCGTTTATTTGCTGGAAGGGAGACGCGCGAAGCCTGACTCACTGTCCACCCCCAGTGGCAACTGCGATGACGTTGACAAACGACGAAGTGATGCTTGCGTGCAGCTCAATGCGGTGGCTCTTCTCATACGGTCCATTGCGACGAGACTTGTAGGACAGACGCTTTGAGGTCGCTTGAGGCAATCGGCGAAAGCCCAGCTCGACGCTCACTCACGTTCATTCACTCATGTTGTTTTCTTGGAGTGAGTGAATTCGTTCAACTGAAGGTGGCGAAGCACCGAGCCGAGCCCACAGGTTAGTACAGCCGCGATGGATTGCTCACTACAGAGAACATCTTGCACAAGCACCACAAACCACTGAAACCAAAGTTGTGATTGTAATGATCCCGTCCTGTTACAAGCATGTGTACATTGTACACTGGATCCCCTCGCATCCAAACAGACGAAAGAGCTGAGCTCCTAAACAACGGAGCTCCTCGCATGCATGGACAGACAGTGGTCAGTTTGGACAGAAGTCCACACAATTCACTCCCTCCTTTTTGCGGCAGCTGGTACGTGGGGAGCAACGGCGAAAAGGGGAAGAAGGACGCTTTGTTTGTTTGTTGGCGCGATGTGCGCAATGTGTAAACATGGGCGGGAGGAAAAGGCGACGACGTCAGGATTCATGATGATGCGATGCCTCAGCAAACACCAGCGCACACAACCTGCAACTGAAGGCCCTGGACCTTGATCCTTGCTCCACCCACATTGCATGCATGTATGCAGTTTGCATTACAGTATATTGTCTGCTTGAAAATTGGCTAATGCTCGAGTTCCGAAAAGTAAAAAAAGCAATGGCCACACGAGAAGCGAATGATGTAGAGAGCGGATTGCCTCAAGGTGATGGAGCTCCTCGTCATCTTCACGCCTCCAATTTTGTTAGTAATTTCAGGTTTCGCCCATCTCCACACGTTAGCACGCTCAGAACCAACCAAATCTGAAAATTAGAAAACCATCCCTATTTTTAAATTTTAAACTGCTTCTTTTACGAGAGCCTTGTTAAACTAGCAAATACACGCAAGTCAAGGCAGTTTTTGCTCAAATGTGAATGTTCTAAAACCTCTTTCACACGCAATAACCATCATAAAAGGTCTATCAGCAACCACTAAAACTCCCGAATGCCGATCTCGGTCAGCATCTTATTCTCTGAATTCTTCCGAGTGGTGCGAGAATGTGAGAAATGCATCGCTCTTTCTGATTGCAGAGGTGCAATAAGCTCCGAATCGCATCGAGTGCAATCATATAATGCACATACTGTGGCTGTAAAAAGTCTCCGCACCCATGAAAATTTATCACGTTTTGCGAATTTTCTCCGCTTGTGAGAACTTTCGCCAGGAGAATTTGGGACGGGAATATTCTCCGTGATGAGCTGGTCAGTCTGAGCCGTCT
>JAASFI010001074.1:0-11934 GCA_023333705.1 Globisporangium viniferum | reverse complement strand
TTTACAAAGTACGAATCTGAATAATGATGTGGCTCGTTCATCTCTGGGACGTATCATAATTAGACTCAAAAGCAAGTCATATTTTATACAAAAAGCACTTGATATATTTTCACCATTTTTCTAACTTTGACCCCCCCTAATAGAGACACAATTCTCACTAATCAAAGGAAAGCAAAATTCGTGCAATGATGAAGAAAGCTGGTCTCGATCCTTCCTACAACTGCCTACACGCCAAGACCCGATTGCTCGCTGAGTTTTATGATCACGAGCTGGAGCAATATGAGTACTTGCCATGGTATTTGGAGCAGCTGAAGAGCAGAGATCATCACTGCGCTATCGAAGTTGCTGATGGTGTGTTCCAGCGACTCTTGATCTTGTGCCGGGAAGGTGTTCTCGCGTTCGGTCCGTGTGCTTCCAGAGGGCTCGTTATCAATGACATCTTTTTGAAGACAAGCGTCGGAGGCATGCTACTGATGATCTGCTTCCGGAACGGTAACATTGAGCTCCAAATTGTGACTGTTAGTGTCATCTCCATTGAAAACGAAAGCAACTGGTCGTGGTTCATGCAATTCCTGCTGTCGAGTTTGCCCACCGCCCTTCATTTGTGGTCTCAGATCGCGACACAGGTGTCTATCAACTATACAGCGTGTGTGCCCCGACATACATCACCTCTTCTGCTTTCGCCACATACTGGAAAAATCCGACAGGCAGTTCGAGTCAAACCTTTTAAAGAAGATGTCGTGGCAGCTTGCGAGAGCGACATCCGCCCGAGGATTTGATGCTGCGCTGAAGCGAGTTGAGTTTGTGAACAAGAAGGCGAGTCAGTGGCTAATCGACATTGGCAAGAATCAATGGTCGCTCCACCATTCTCCCGTCGCAAGGTTTGACGTCCTGACATTCAACCACGTGGAGTCTATCAATGGCGCGCTGAAAGGCTATCAGTCACTTCCAGTGTTGGATTGTCTGATGTCAATTGAACGCTACGTCGGATCAAAGCATGCGCGCAACACAAATGTATGGGCGGACTGGGGTACTCCGACGAAGCGATGCGCGCAAAAGGTTGACAACCACTTCAGCTCTCGCAAGTCAGACATGTCCGCGCGAAGCAACTCTCCCGGCTCATTCAACATCACATGCAGAGGCAAAGCTGGAGACGTGCCTTCAGAATTTGCGGTATCCTTGTCATCGCTCCACCACTCGTGCGGCGTACCATCCGACACGCTTGCTCCGTGTCGACACATCCTCTTCGTGATTTAGCGATTAATAACATAAATTCACTTGCTTCATACCAGCACATGAACAACAGCCGCTTTCGCTCAAACTTACCCGCCCCGACAGCACTGCAGCGCATACTACCTTGATTCATCAAAGACTGCGCAGAGAAATCAGCATGTATGGCTCCGAGAGCAACTAAACAGCGTGGGCGCCCTCAGGTCCACCTTGAGCGGCCACAAAATGTGTGTGTGTCACATTTTGTCAGGTGCTGGGTGCTGCTGCAGCTCGTAAGGAACAACGACAGCAAACTCGAATCAGAAGATTGATTGTCGCTGCGCACTAGCGGTACGCTGTTCATTTGTGTGTGAGCAACCGCACCGTACTGTAAAGAAAGTTGAGAAAGGAGCCGAAAAATGAGAGAGAGGAAGAGGCTGAGGTTGACACTCGCGCTCACAGCAAAGGCAACCATCTCACATTCTCCGTAGTGGTGCAGCAAATCTCTTTTGTGTACTTTGATTTTGAGTTGTGGATATTGTATTGCTGATAAGTGAAAGTATGAAGAGAACACTTTCTTATCTTTTTAATTGCTAGAAGACTTTGATGGACCATCAAGTGTTGTGCAATAAGAAATGTTTAACAGAAGCTCTAAAAAGGCCGGGGACTTTTGTTGGATATGTGTACGAAATGTTTAAAAGGGAGTAAGAGCCTAAAATATATGAGTGGGCCAAAGCGAAATTCCGTTCGTTTCACAAAAAAGTATGTTGATCGTGTCTTAGAAAGTCCCCAAAATTTGGATATTGAGGTACCGATATGGCGTTTTTGACTCACCTACGGTCCTCAGTTATGAGCCAGGCCGAAATCGAAAAAATGCACTTTCAGCGACAAATAAAAAATTCCAGGTGCGTTTGTGTACTCTATGGTATGTGAAAGCATACTTTTTCACAGTTTATTAGAGATTGCTGAAAAGGGTTTGGGTTATGCTCAGGAATTGCTGGGTATCCCCGGCCACTAAAATAGGCCTTGTCAAAAGTGACGCGTTCTAATTGGCTAAAACAATAATATTGTCGTCCTTCTTGCTGACGCACGTATTTTACAACAGACCAGAGCCAAGATGGAAGCGATCAGTGCGCGCAAGCAAGTTTGAAGAGGCAACGGCAAACAAAAACGAAGCTACGTGGAAGCATGGGCTTTATAGTCGATACGAAGGGACACTTGCTAAGTGTTTTGTTGAGTGTAGGTAGCTTTGTTGTGCCTGGAAGAGTGACATATGCTGCACAGTCGTTTGCTCTTTTTCCTTGCTCGGTTGAGTGCGAGTGTCGGCTACTGCGACTCTCGGCAAGAGTTCCACACTAAAAAAGCGTTGCAGCTCAAAGATTGTTCTTGAATGTTGTGGTGTCGAGATGTTAGTGTATTCATCAGAGTAAATTTGACTCTCTCCCTTTGAATCGAAGTTGGGTACGAAGTGAACAGTGGGTTTCATATACTACAGACAGCACTATGACGTTACTGCTCTCTTCTGGATTGATCTCGTGTGTAAGGAGATCTATCTCAAAATAACCCCGTGCATTTCGCTTCCAAGCGATTTACAACTCCGAATTGATAACTTTGTGGAGGTGGTAGTGGTGCAACTGCTACTGTTGGCGTCCACTGAACTGAAATCTTGCAAGACGAGGGGGGTGAGATGTTGTCGATCGGGTAGCACTTGCGGTCTTCGGTGCTATCATTGGTCGTGTTGCTGTATCGGAACGCCTGGAACGACAGCACAAACCTCCAGCCGCTTGCTTCCTGTGACTTGTACTCGCCCACCACGTACTTGGTCGCGAACAGACGACACTTCTCTAGCACCTACACGGGGACGATCTCGCTCTTGTTGGTCGTGATGGGAGTGTAGGTGGCCGCTGCGGAACACTTCAGGACAACAACATCAAGCAGAGTCATCGCTAAAGTAGTCTTGGAAACTTGGAGTCTGGGAACGCGAGTCATGGTGTGAACAGGAAGTTTCCTTGGGGTGTAGTTCTTGGGTGGTTTGCGTGCTTCCAGGCGAATCCTGGATGAGCTTGGGAAACTTGACTGCTCTCAACATAAAGCAACATCGCAGACAAGAGGACTTGATCGCATTTGAGAGAAAAGACGCTTGATAACCAAGAAACACTGCTCGCATGGGGATTTCTTTTTCGGCGCCACTGCCATGGTGGCGGTGATAGTTGTTCTCAAGTTGCCGGTTGCCTTTCTCAGTCTCGAGACGCACAGTAGAAACTCGCCTGCCAAGCGTTCGTTCACCTCATCGGCGTTGCACCTGTGATGAGGATGTTGGTGATTCGATAAGCGTTCTACAGTGGACGGATCGATTGGGTCAGCACCGCACTATCGCTGCTGCTGCGTTGTTCTGCTTGTTGCGCCGTGCTTTGGTTCATCTTAAGTGCTCTTTTTAGCCAATCAAGTACAACGTTTACTGTATTAATTAAGAGAGTGCAAACAGTACTCTCTCCGACTTTTTGAAAGTTAGAAAAAACCTCGCTCACTTCTCCCAGTTTTTACTTATATTTGGCTACTGCCACAATTATGTTTTACGTGGCCCACACTTTTCATACATTTTTTGCTTTGCGCCAGTAAAAGCACACCAAATCTTCCCGATTGTGCCTTTCAGGCACTCTTTTGAGGCCCAGCTACGTAGGAAAAACCTCACTTTTTCTTCCTTTTCCCCCTTTTTGTTTTCACCAGTGCCTGCCGTTATAGCGGCAAGGCTTGGGTGAAATCGCGCGCGCTTTAGCTTTTTGTTTCACTTTCACTGCAAACGATCGAAGCGCGCGACAACAGAAGCTTGCTTGGCTCCAACTATGGTGCGTTCATGCATCCGTCCCGTAGATGACATTGAGCCCCTGCTATGGCCACACAGGACCCAGTGTTCTTCGCGTCATCCTTGGTGTCGTTGTGCTCACTGTAAATCGCTCATTCTAACGTTCATTTGCGCTGTGTGAATCAAACGAACAAAACAGGGAGACGCGCGCGCGGTGTTGCTGACCCTCATCGAGGAGAACCTCCTCACGCCAGGTGCGCTTTGTTGCTTTCTATTGCTTGCTCACTGTGTCCGCATGTGTTTGGACGGTGAGTTAATGAACGTATGTGTGTCCGTTGATACAGGGCCCAAGAAGCTCTATGTGTCGTACTATCGCAAGCGCGTGTACGCCGACCTGCTGGTGGATGGCTCGATCCGCTTTAAGGACGTCGTGTACACGTCCCCTGTGCCGTGCGCGCTCCAGATGAAGCGCTCGCTCAACCCATGTACGCACGCTCTCTCTGTATCATAACTGATCGTGTGTTAAGCTCATTTGATGCGTTTGATGCTGATACTCGAGAGCGCTTTCTGCGTGTTAATATGTCCACTCTGTAGCGTTGAAAACGGATGCTGGCTGGTCGTCCATGTTCTCGGCTGCCTCGGGCGAGAGTCTGAAAGATATCAAGGACCGCCTGAACATCCGCAAGCGCGGACCAAACTCGCGCACGACGATGAAAGATAAGAAGGTGGTGGTGAATCCGTCCCCAACGTCCAAGGAGCGTCTCGTGACCGCTGCGGTGGAGATCACGCGTCTCGCCACCGCCCAGGTAGGAAGCCTGCTGATCATGCTAATTTGTTTGTATCGCGTACTAACTTATGAAAACGCGTGCGTGTGACGATGGATTAGAAATGCCCCGTGTGCCGAAAAGAAGCCACTGCGGAGGTCGCTGCGTGCAGCGCCTGTCAGGCGAAGACCCACTTGAAGTGTGCTCAGCCGCCATTGGATGCAGTACGTTTTGTGCTTTCAAGACTCGCAGAAATTTGTAATTGGGGTCTCGGCTCTATCACCACGCCACTAACCAACTGATCGCTGGGTTATCTGTTCACTCTTGTCTAGCTTCCCTCGACACCATGGTTCTGCGACAAGTGCTTGACAAGCCAAGCGGATGGTATTTTGGAGTTTTTGCAGCAAACGCGTCGTATTCTGGTGGAGAAAATCGGGGCTGAGAAGCCAGAGAAAGAGGAGGATGCGAACATGACTGAAGTCACCGAAGAGCAAGCACCAGAAGAGGGGAAAGGAGACAATGATGCGGCTGGTGCTGACGATGATGCAGCGGGTGGTGCCAAGGAGCAGTCGCCTGAAGAAGTTGCTACAGAAGAAAAGGAACCGGTCACAGAGGGACAAGAGTCGTCGGAGGCACCAACGACTGAGAGTTTAGAGAAGGTGGATGCTGACGCTGAAGATACCCCAGCTGACGTTGATGTCTCCAACACTGGTGACGACGTTGCTGAAGATGCTGAAAGCGAGAAAACCAGCGATCAGGCTGCCGCTATTGTTGAACACACACCACTGTTGACGGTAAGCGCAAGGAGATTGTATCTTCGATGGTTTGACGCGAGCTTGTTCTCACGCATTTGTTTTATGTTACAGCCGGAAGAGAAGTTTTTGGCTCTGATTGACTCCTTGATCGGGGATGTTTCAAGCAGAAAAGAGCGCATGGTAAGTGCTGACTCTGTTTCTGAGGGCTTTTGTTTAGTCGAAACTCTAACCACGAGTGTTTGTTGACCATTGACAGCATGTTATCGCAAACAGCACCGGAGCGACTTTGGTGCATCTCGCGAAGACGCTGCTTGTCCAGCTGGTTGAGAATGGCAATCGCGAAATTTTGGAAGTGATGAAAGAAGACAACGAAGACGAGGAGGAGGAAGAAGAAGCCACTTCTAGCGGCACTTCTCGTACATCTGAAGTCGACGCATTGGTCAAGATCTTCGACTTGCGCCACCAAATTTTGTCCTCTCAAGCTCAGTTCGAGCAAACTTCCAGCGCTTTGTCGAAGCGTACTGAGAAGCGCCTACGTGTGGCTGAGGCGGAGTTGATGGAGCTTGAGGAGTCGCGTGCGACTGAGGCTCGCGCGGTGTCGACAATTGTCGATCTCATCGATAAGTATGACCAAGAGTTGCAGAAGTGCAAGCACAAGATTCAGCTGAACAAAGTGATCTTGGAAAGCATCACTCATCGCCGCAACTTCATTCGGTCGACGAATGTTAACAACCTGTTCGTGCCGTCGTACCGATTGACTACGAAGCAGATGACTACCAGCAGCGACCAGCTCCTGTACACAGTTCTGCTCGACAAGCTCCGTGGCATCGCGAAGTCTATCAACGAGTGGGCTAAAATGGAAGCTCACTTCGACAAGATGACTTCAAGTTTGCGGGAGACGCTGGTCTCGATCGGAACCAAACGCTCTCGAAATGGCGCTGGGCTGCCGAAGTTGCCATCTACACCTGCGCTGTTCTCTAGAGTGAAGATTCCACCTTCTCGCCGACTGATTGAGCGCCAAATCGCAAATTATGAGGTGAACATGAATGCTATCAGAGTGAATCGAGCGGACACGAGAAAAACTCTCGCTGGCGTGTTGAAGATTTCACGAGAAGAACATCTGAGCTCGGAAATCATCGACTTGACCGACCTTCTGTACCAGAAGTGTCGCCCAGCGAAGGGAGAGGAAGATGAAGACAAATTAGAAGACGAAGACGCCGAAATTAGCGACGACGAAAGAGATGAAGATGGTGGCGCAGAAAATGGTGGGGAGGCGAACGAGAACGCGAGCGAAGAGCCAGAGCTGAAGAAGCAGCGTGTTGAGCAGCCGGATGCTGATTCGCAGGCAAGTGTGGAGCAAAACATCGAGAAGGAACCTGAAAAAGATGTTGCCAGCGCCGCCGAACCAGTAGCTGAGGAACCAGCTGTTGCAGCCGAATCAACACTGATCCCAGGTACCGAGAACGTGTCTAAGACAGAGGCTGAGGACAGCGTTGAGGATATTCCGCTGAGTGAAGCAAGCGCAACACTGGCTGATCTGACTCCTGACGAATCTGTTGACAACGTGTCGAAATATTCCAGCCCAAGCAGCATCCTGAATATCGAGTCGACCGAGCTAAAGACTGAGACGGAAACCCAGCCGGCTACCTCAGACTTATCATCGGGTTCGAGCATCCCAGAGCAGCCTCCAGTAGAGTCTTTTCGACAAGAACCGGTAGTGTCTGTGGCTTCCCCAAGTGTGAAGACTGGAAGCCGTGATACGTCTGCTCAAAGCAAGTTCTCCAACTTTGGTGAAGATCGCCAATATTCTGGAAGCTCGGATCAAGCGAGCCTCAGCCATCTTCTTGATTTGCAGCCGGAGGAGACCCAATCTCAGCTACCAGTGGGTCAGCCGCATACTGCGGAATCCATCTTCCACTCGGATTTTCAGCAGGAGGATACTGAGATGAGCCAGCCGCCGTACGCTACTCAGCAGGAGTCACCAAAGATTACCTCGTTTCAGCATCAGATGGTGCAGCAGCAGCTTGTGTCGTCTCAGCCACTGCCAGCGTTTGCCCAGCAACCAAGTGTCGCCCCTGCTCAGAGAAAGCCGGCGAAGCAACCTAAGGAGCGACAAAACGACTCCGTGGCAAAGCTTGGCGTGCCGAGTTTGCAACAACAGCAGCAGCGTGCTGAGCAGGAACGTCAACTGCAAGAACGTCAACAAGAGGAAGAGCAGCAAGCTTTCCTCAACCAGGCGTTGGAGGTTCTGAAGCAGCAGCAAATGCAGCGCAAGAACGTGGTTGTGCAACAACCGCCCAAGCAGCCTCCTCAGCAGAAGCAGGCACCTCAGCCAAAGCCTCCTACTCAGCCAAAGCAGCCGAAACAGCCGAAGCAACAGAAACTGCCGCCACCACAGCAGCAGCAGCAGCAAATGCAGACCCAGCTTCATCAAGCGCACCAGTTCCAGAGAGTTTCGCAAACTCAGTCACATCCAATCAGCCGCGGCAAAGACTTAAACCTGCTCTCCCACTCCCCATCGCAGCCAGCTCAGCAGGGTCAAGCCGCTCCGCAACTCACCAGTCAGTTGCAGCAGCAGCAAGTGCACCATTCCACAAACGCGTCGCACTTGCAGCAAATGCTGACGCACCCGCACCAGCAGCTGACGCAGCAACATCAGACGCCGCTGCACCTCCAGACCCAACAACAGTCTCTGCAGCACGCTCAGCAGCAGCAGCAGCAACAGCAGCACGTGTCCCAGAGCCAGCGTCAGATCCAGCACCCGCTGTATGGTGATGTGCAAAAGGGCATCTCGATGTCCGCGCTGGGTGGGAACCAGGATCTGTATGTGGACCACACGCAGCAGTCACACATGGGCATGGATCTGCAGCAGCACCTGCACCAGCCGCACCTGACTTCCGCGGAAGTCATGCGTCCACATCACCACCCGCATGACTTGGTGGGAGGCCACGGTAGTGTGGTGGGTGCGGGCTTGAGCTCCCACTTTGGAACAGCTGGCACGAGTACTATTCCAAACACCAACCCACTTCGCTCGAACACTTTCCTGGCGGCGGCTGACACCCGTGGGACGCAGCAGCGGTCGTACTACGGCGACGACAGTCAGCAGCAGCAGCAGCATGGACACCAGGTGATGCACTCGCACGACGTCTACAGCTCGCAGCTTGCAGGCCATCAGCAGCAGCAACATCACCAGCACCTGTACGGAAACGATCTCCACCAGCAGCAACAACAGCAACAACAGCAGCAGCAGCAACAACAACAGCACTCGCGCTCGATCCTGACCGACCAGGACTACCAGTCCCACTTGCTGAATCGCCACTACCGCAACCCAGACATGGATCCGTCCGGGGGCTCAGACGACGTGAACATGGGTCAGTGGAATTAACTGATACAGAGAGAGAGAGAGAGAGAGAGAGAGAGAGAGAGAGAGAGAGAGAGGCTGCCGTGTGAGTGAATCGGTCGACCAGCTGGTTCAGGTCTGAGTTGTACAGAACGTCGCGGCTTTTACAATTGTCCAAACGAAACGAAATGGCGAGAATACACATCTGCATCTTGCGTCCACACTCTATGCACCACACCCACACACAACCAATTGTCAATTGTCAACGGTCTTCTGGTTCTTTTTTCAATGTGGCGCTCTGCTTGATATTGCAGTCATGACAATACTATTGACTAGGTTTTCCAGCACTGAAATATGCTCTTCGGCAGTTCCCCCTGTCCCATGCATCTTATTATTTGCCCATTACGGTACGCCATCAGCTCATCCATCTCCCTTCCATCAACCATCTTTTGTCGAGGTTTTTCACTTCCCTTGCTTACAATTTCCAAGTCATTTTCCGTTTCAGACACAAATCTCTCCGAGGTTTTATTGAACAACTGAATTGCCTGATGATGAGCTGGTTTGGGTTTTTGGTTCAGCCCAAAGCCCTCGCGGTCGCACGCGAGACCTCCTCCCAACGTTCGCCACACCGCAGGACAGAAGAAGCGGCCAAGGCGAGAAGCTCCGGCTTTAGCTCCAGCGTCAGGCGATCGACCAGATCACCCGCGTTGCTCGCTCACTTCCCATAGAGAGCTCGCTTCCGTACGCCATGGCGCCGCACTTCGCTTCCTCGTCGTCTTCGTCGTCTTCGTCGTCGGCAGCTATGACCCCTTCGTCCGCCGACGCGAGCGAGTCCTCCGTGGCGCTGGCGGTGATGCAGCGATCTCCAGTGGCCAATGGCAGCGCGTCGTCGTCCCCGGTGGAGAGATCGCCGCCGCTGTCGTCGCGTAACGACAGCAGCGTCATGAAGCAGCGCCAGTCGCAGCACTCGCAGCAGCAGGCGCTCAGCAAGTCGATGAGCATGCCGCAGGTGTTCCGGTCGTACTCGAAGGCGAGCGAGGTATCGTCGTCGACGTCGCGCTCGAACGCGAGCCAGCACTACAGCCGCAGCCACACGAGCAGCAACGACCAGCCCAACAGCGCGCAGTGGGCGATGACAAAAGTGCTCGACCGCGGGCTCTTCCGCCGCTTTGAGGAGGTGAGCGAGGAGCTCGAGCGACTTGCGCGCCTGTCGTCGCAGCTCGAGACGCCGCCCGCGGGCAACAACCCGGAGATCGAGCACGTGCGCGGCGAACTCAAGCGCATGCAGCGCAGCTCGAGCATGGTACTGCAGTCGCAGAAGGAGATCCAGGAGAAGATCGAGCGCCAGGAGCGCAACTCGTTCCGCCGCTTCTTCACGTTCAACCGCGACCAGAAGATCGAGAAACTCAAGTTCAAGCTCTGCGAGAAGATGTCCGAGTCGCTGCAGATCGACGCGGAAGTGCAGCACCTGGAGCGCAAGTCGGACTCGCTGCTCGTGGACTGGCGCACGTCCGTGTACTCGTCCGGCAACCAGGAGGAGGCCGATCTCACCGAGAGAGTGTCGGAGCTCGAGCGCGAGAAGCAGGACATCCTGCGCGACTTGCTCAGTGCCGTGAACGTGCCCGAGGCCACACAGCTGCAGTCGCGCATCGCGATGTGCGCATCCGAGGTCAAGGCGTGCGAGTCGGTGAAGAAGCAAGTGGAGAAGATCACGTCGCTGTACCGCAAGGCGCTCCAGCTGCTGCGCGCGGCGCTCGCGGAGGTGGTCGCGGACGACTACACTGGCTCGGTGAAGGACTTTGCGAGCGGTCCGTTCTCGTACACGATCGAGGCGGGGCAGCTCATCGAAGCGGCGTGCATCCTCGTGCAGCCCGAGTCGCGCAGAAGGTACCGCGAGTTTGCGCCGGAGCTGGTGCACGTGTACCCGCCCAAGTTCCCGCAAGCGATCGCGGACTTTGCGCGTCGCGTGCGCACCAATTTTGACCCGAACAGCGGACTCGCGATCGACGCGTCGCGGAAACTGGAGACGGGCGAGAACGTGATCGTGCTCATGCATCGCCTGGCGATCCAGAAGCTCGACGTGCTGGACAAGTGGCGCCAGGTGGTGGCGAAGGACCAGGAGCGCGCGCTGAAGGAGCAGCGGCGGTTAGAGGTGAAACTGCAGCAGCGCATGGCGGTGCTGGCGCGATCAGTCTCGGTCTAGACCGTCTGGTTGGCTGCCGTTCCCACGCTGTATGTAATTTATGAATTGTTGAGTACGTCGCCCCACACACGTCCGCCTGTCCTGAAGCCCGCCGCCCCGCACACACGTTGTAGATATGCCAGAGAGAGAGAGAGAGAGAGAGAGAGAGAAATGGACGGCGAGGTGGCGTTTGCATCTCTTTTTAAAAGAAAAAGCTCGAAAGTAAATTGAAAATTCGATGCGCTTGGAATGACTGGTGTTGTCTCGATACAGTTGAGAATCAATGGTCGTGAGGAGGTTCAAGGAAAGCGTGTCGTCCTGAGGGTGAGGACACGAAAGGTTCAGTGGTGGACAAACGGACAACTTTGGTGGACAACTTTCCAAGCAAACTGGCAATCCAAAGTGGACGCTTGAATTGTTCGTCTGGTCCGTCCAAAGACACCAATAACAGAAAAGGGTGGAAAGGCTGACGAGTGCCTCGCTGAATAAGAACTTGCTCGCCGTTGCATCTTTTCTCAATCGGACCAAAGTCTTCCACCGATTCGCTTGCTGTTTGCTTCGACAAAGCAAGCTCAACTCACTCTGCCATTCGCCTGGTAGCTCGCAAGCCATTCTCAAGAACCGTCCACATTCCCAACCTAGGAAGCGAACCTCATGCCCAAGCCATGACTCGCGCTGCAAGAGTCCCAGTTTGGAAGATGCTGTTCGCCGCAGTTGCTCTCCGATCCTGCGCAATGGCGGCTGAGCCATCCAGACGTCGACATTCCCGACGAGCTCGTTGTCCACTCAGTTGCGATCGCTGGCCACACGGCGATCGTTCAGCTGATCTTCAAAGCCGAGATGTGTCGGGAAATCGACACGCGCACGCTCCTTACAAGACA
>JAASFI010001073.1:0-11955 GCA_023333705.1 Globisporangium viniferum | reverse complement strand
GGAGCATGGCTCGAGTCCTGATCATGGTTGTCCGACGGCGATGCTTAATTAATTCTCGGTGGATGTTGGAAGTGAGAACCCCAGTTGGTTGAGTACCTCAGACGTGTGCTTTGGTTTCAAACTGAGCGCAAGTTTGCGTGTATGTCCATGGGCCGCACCAAGCCTCGAAAAGCACACACAGGAGGGCATTACCAACCAACCAGTTCGAAGGTAGGTTGTTGTTTGGTTGGTCAGCATACTACTGTACTACAAGTAATATATCAATACCAACAACCTAAAGAATAGTGCAAGTGTATAATTCTGGCAAAGAAGTTTCAAGTTTTTTTTTCAGTTGAGAAAAAGCAGGGAAACTTGTGCAGGTCCGCCATCGCATCGAGGGGCTTCATGGCGTTCAGGTACGCGCTGTTGGCCGTGAGCCAGTCGATCTCCAGCAGCCCTTCGTCGAACGTGGCCGCAGGGGACCCTTTGTCCGCCGACACGTACTGGTACTTACTCTCCGGGTTGAGCGACCAGACGAACCCTCCAGCGTACCCTCGCTCGAGCATCACCTCCACGTTGAAGTTGACCGTGCGCTGGATCGTCTTCTTCGGGTGCTCGTCACGCGCGTAGATGCCACCGAACTCGCCCAGCACGACCGCGTACTGCGGCGTCTCGTCCACCAGGTACCCGAACATGTCCTCCATGGTCCCCGCCACGCGGCTCTTGAGCGCGGTGTCCGAGAGCTCGACAAAGTCGTTGAGCTCCCGCGTGGCCGGGTCGAGCTTGCCGCCGCCGTAGAAATACGGCTGCACGAACACCGCCGAGGTGTAGTAGTGCGGCGCCCAGACGATCTTGTGCTCCGTGTTGAGCTCGATGGGCTTGGCCTTCGCGTCCTGCAGCCCGCCGCCGTACCAGTCGTTGTACGTGAACTTCTTGCCGTCAATGACCACGTCGTGCGTGCGGTAGTTGAGTCCTTCGACGAACGCGAGCCACTTCGGACAGCCCTCGAGCATCCGCTCGCTCAGCAGCTTGGCGCCGAGCTGGAAGTCGCTCGCGGGTTTGCCCGTCCCCCACGTGGCTTTGTACGGCTCGTTCTTGATGTCGAGCCCGACGACGTTCCAGTACTCGTCGAAGCAGAGGTTGGACGTGAGGATGTCGTACGACTTGAGGAAATCGTCCTCCGAGATGTCCTTGTTGTGCCAGAGCCCGCCGGTGTCCGTGTCCGTGAGCGTGTGGATGCTGATGAGCACGCCGATGTGGCGGTACTGGAGCGCCTTGACGATGCTCTTGAGCATTGACAGGTAGTCCTTGACCGCCACCGCCTGGTTCGAGTACGTGTTGATCATGCCTTTGTTCGGCTTGGAGTTCTTGAGGATGTGGTTCACCATCACAGGCAGCCGCACCGCGTTGAAGTTGTTGGTCGACAGGAACGACGCGATGTGGTACTAGTAGTACACAAGCAGAGTCACAGAAGAGCCTCCTGTTAGACATCACACAGGATATCGGACCCAACGCTGGGGTTTTGGGACTTACTGCTGTCGTCCCAGCGGTGTCGTTGTCCCAGAGTCCGAATGGGATCGCTTGATCACTGCAGCAACAACGTTGACATCATCCCGTAGAGAGTTAGCAGAGTTCGCTTGGGCTATAACGATCAAACGTGGATAAACGTTCGTACGTACGTCTCCATGCCGAACCAGTTGACGCCTTTGATGCTCAACGGCACTTCGGTGCCGTTCGAGGCGACCGCGACGATTCGCCCGTCCTTGCTGAGGTAGTTTGGCAGCTTGCACTTGGTCGGCGGGTACTTGACTGGATTCCCGGCCGCGCCGTCACCGTCCACGAGGTCACCGATACCGTCGCCTCCATTTGCGCCGCCGCGGATCGACTTTCGATGGAATTTGAAGTCGTTGAACGTCTGAATGCGCGCTCGCACGGCCACGTAGTGGTTCCGCCCGCAGACTGCGATCGCGAGCGTCGAGAGCAACAACAGCGCACTGAGCACCAGTCCGCGCGACCAGATCTGTTTGTGAGCGTACGCACAGGATTGATTAGCTTCTCATTCGGAACCTCAACTGTACGACTCAGTGGCAAACGTGGTTCGCTGTAGTACCTTCCGTCTGCCGTTGTACTTGACGGCGTCGAATGGCTCAACGCTCGCTTGGTCGGTCGCTGGGATGTCGCGGTGGCCGACTATACCCTGGATGAAGAAGTCCCGACCGTTGTCCATCTTCTCGACCGGAGTGCGCGGATCGGTGTACGCCATGCTGTGATACGAGTTGCGAGGCTGGGTGGGTGGGTAGGTGGTCTGATGGAAGTCTGTCGGAGGACTCGGTGGCTGGCTGTCTGTCTCTTGGAGAGAGAGAGAGAGTAGATTCGGAAATGACAAAGTCTCTCAGCTTGGTTTGGGTGTTGACTGCCGCATTTGCGTCCCCACCCCCCATGCGCTGTTGACAAGGCAATAGGCGTGAGCTCAACGTTCTTGGTCACACTCGCTGGTTCTTTCTAGAGAATAAATGTGCAATGCCGGATAGATCAAGCGCAAATATGCTGACAACGTCAGCTTAAAGTGGGCTTTACTATCAAGACGTGAAGAAATCCATGGAAATGAACGAACGAATGCACGAACGGTTGGCCTGGCGTGTAGCTACATGCTTGGGTATCCTGTAGGGTCAGCAGCCATTATTAATCAACGGATCAGATGGCGTGATCGAGATCATTGGAGAGCATGAATGACCCCAATGACCCCACACACACAAACAACACCAGAGTAGAAAGTAATTGCCGAGCCCCCCTATATGCGCTTATCGACACGAGCGCATGCAGCCGGTTACACCCACCAGCGGCCGTCAGCGCGCGTCTCTTGGCCACAACCCAAGTTCTCTACTGTAGACAAGACGCCATCCAAGCGCCACCAAGTATTGTAGGTGGAGCCTCGCCGCAGCTTCCCGTCGGTTTGTTTAAGCCCGGTCGATCGGAAAGAGTTTTTCTTCAACCACGCGTCGGTTTAGTTGAGTGGTCGGTAGGCCACGCGCGGAGGTCTGAGCATCAAGGAAAGTTGGACACCTCGAAATCTCGGTGCAAGCTCCTCTGCCAACTTCGGCGCTGCGGCGACGCGGATCGCGCACTGGCGGCGCTCGAAGCGGCTATCGTCGATCTGGCGGTCCTCCAGCACCTGGCAGTAGTTGACGGACGCCCGAGGACTTCTTGAGCGCGAAGTCCTCGTCCTTTGCTGTGCGCTTTGAATGAACGAGCGCATGCGTATTTTTGAGCATTTATTAAAATACGCGCGGATATAAACCATTTGCGGATTTAAAAACAAAATCACGTATTTTATACGACGACGGATTTAAAGGACAACCAAAAAGAGGACCGCCACGAGATTCTAATAATTTCTATAGTCAATATAACAAAAAATTGGATTTAGGTGGCACTTTACTTCATATACATCTGGTATACGGCCGCCACGTGTTTCCTTTTTCTCGCTGCATTGGCTCGAAAATATTGGAATCTAGCGACGGAAACCCGACATGAAGAGGTTCGGTTATCACCTCTGAAAACAGGTAGAAGCTCAAACTTTGTGGCTTTGTGATTGGCCAAAAAGCTGCATTCACTTGTTCTCGGTTGGCCAAAATCCAGCTTTTTAGAATAGAAAATTGCTAATAAATAGTGTCTGGATTTCTAATGCCAGTTTCGACATGCATTGTTGTCAGTTTTGAACCGGTCCGGTTCCATATCCCCCAATACTAAACGGGACCGTCATTCGCGCCGCGCGTGCTTTTCACGCCGCACATGAGCTTTCACGTCGTCACGCGAAAGAGGAAACCAATAGAAAGAGAGGATCCGGCCGGGAGCGAAAGCAACAAGCAAGAAGCTCAAAGATGCTGCGCTCGTCCTCCCGCCGCGCGCTGGTGCTGCGTCGCGCACTGTCGACGAACAGCGGCGCCAAACCCCCAAGCAGCGCCTCCACGCCAGTGCCGCCTGCGCCGCAGGACGCGGTCGCGGCCGCCGCCAAGAAGAGCTCCATCGGCTCGACAATCGGCTCGAGCTCCTCCTCCTCTGCATCATCCGCTTCCGCTTCCGCGCCTTCGTCGTCGTCGTCGTCGGGTGGATCGCTTCTGCCAAAGCTGATCCTACTCGGCGTGCTCACGGCACCTGCCGGTGTCGCCGTGTACGTGAACCAGAACCCGTCGTGGAACCCGGAGATCCTGCGCGGCAACGAGAACTGGATCAAGTTCCGCGAGTTGGCGCTCGGCAACAACAAGGAGAAGGCGACGCCGCCAGCATCCAAGCCCAAGCCAGCTGCTGTGAAAGCCCCTGCGCCTCCAGCGAAGACGCCCGGTGAACTCAGCCAGGTGATCACCAAGGGTCAGAAGACGCCTGCTGCTGCTGCTTCTACGTCGACGACTGCCAAGAAGCAGGCAGAAGCGACTGCGACGGAGTCGAAGAAGAAGGCGAACAACACCAGCAGCAATGTGGCGGAGCAGGTCGAGAAGAAGGCGGACGAAGTGATCAAGGCCGTGATCGCCGCGGAACACGAAGCGGAGAAGCGAGGCAGCGAGATGGTGAAGGCGGTCATCGCTGCCGAGCAGGAGGTCGTCAAGGCCGTGGTCGCCGCGGAGCAGGAGGTCGTGAAGAAGAGCGGCGAGGTGGTCAAGGCCGTGATTGCGGCGGAGCAGGACGCGGTCAAGAAGGTCACTGCGGCGGCCGCCGCCGCGGTCACGGATGCGAAGCTCGCGGTCGAGAAGAAGGTCGACGAGGCGACGCAGAAGGCGCGCGAAGAGATCGACAAGCTGGCGGCGGAAGCCAGTCCGGCGAACCTGAGCAACAAGGTCGAGAAGAAGATCCAGGCGACCACGGTACGTTGTTGCTATTGTTATATTCGACTGTGCAGTGTGTGGTATGGGATAGATTCTGACATTGGTGATTATCGTTGTGTGACGAAACATTTTGCAGAAAGAGATCCTCGACACTTTGCGCGCGGATTCAGACGCGGCTGCTGACGACGTTGACAAGAACTACTTGAACGGCATCCACGTACGTTTGGCTCATTGTTACGCTTCTGCATACGTAGCTCTGACTGCGTTGGACTGGATTGAACGTCTTACATGTGGATACTTATCGTCTATTGTTTGATGAATGTTGAATGGTGAATGGCTTGCACACGAATAGGAACTGGACGCGAACGCGTTGGTGATCCGTGTCGCGCAGCTTGCGACGGAGATGAAGCACCGTTCCAAGTGGGAAGCGGCGCGTCTGCTGGAAGCGCTTCGTGTCATGGAGGAGAATGCGCAGAAGAAGGTACGAAATCTGATAGTGAATTCATATCTCCATTTTGAATGAGTAATGTTTGCTAACGCGGCTGGTTATTCGCCTGACTTTGTGCAGAGTGCTGAGGTGCTTCGCCTTCAAGATGAGCTGCACAAGGAGCTCGTTGCCAAGGAGCTCCGTCTTCAGCAGGAGATCTTGACGCGCAAGACCCGCGAGGAGATCGAGAACCTGAAGAAGAGCTACGCGGAGGATCTCGCGCGCAATGTGAACGCTGAGCGCGCCGCTATCCTGAACAAGCTCCAGGAGACGTTCACGCGCGAGAAGAAGATCATCGAAGAGCGTTACGCGCAGCAGCTCCGCTCCAAGTCCAAGGAGCTCCAGGAAGTCTTAGCGAAGGAGCGAAAGCAGCGTGTTTCGGTTCGTTGAATTATTATTTCTATTGGCGGTGGTAGTATTTTCATGGTACTAACACGTGAAATGGTCGTGAACACGTATAGGAAATGGAAAACTACCGCGCGCAACTGCGAGCCCTGAACACCGTCCTCGAGAACTCGTCGACGTACGAAGCGTTCAGTCACCAGGTACGCAAGTGCACACAGTGATGCCGCCACGACGATGTCAAGTGTGTTGGTTTTGATGGTGATGAATGTGTTGAATAGATTCACAAGACCTCGGTTGCCGCGTTGGCATTGTCAGACCGTATCGAAGCGGCGGCTCCTCTTCGTGCAGAGGTAAGATGGATACTCTCACTCTCTGATATCTCATCGCGGTGCTATTCGTTTTAGTTAATATTTTGGTATGATTTTGTGTCCCCTAGATTCGTGCTCTCCGTGAAGCTGCTCGCAGTGACGAGTTCATTGAGGTTGCGCTGAAGAGCCTCCCACAGAGCGTCATCGACGAAGGTGCTCCGTCCGTGAGCCAGCTGCAGGAGCGATTCAACGTGGTGAAGAAGATCGCGCACCGCGCTGCACTCGCGCCAGAGAACAGCGGACTCGCTGGCCAGCTCTTTGGCAGCGCGCTGTCGTTCCTAATCATCCCACCAGGCGGTCCGATTGAAGGAAACGACACGGACGCGGTGTTCTCCCGTGCGGATTACGCGCTGAAGGCTGGCGACATTGAGAGTGCTGTGAGCGAAATGAAGGCGCTCTCGGGCGTCCCTGCTGCAGTCTCCAAGTAGGTTTTCTGTTACTTTCTTGACTAGTTTTTTGAGAAGTGGATTGACTAACGGGCTTTGTGTCTTCTTGCTGCAGGGACTGGATTTCGGCTGCGGAATCTCGACTCGCCGTGGAGCAAACGGCCAAGGTCGTGAAGGCCCACGTCGCACTTTTGGCTGCGAGCTGCTCCTAGACAACACACAGAGGAAATTTTTTTCGAACCCAACAAGAAAGAATGGAGATCGCTTTTCGTTTCCCAACCGATTCGATCACCATCGATTTGAAGGAAACGAGCGGTTCAGAGACGTATTTGATTAGTGAAGAGAGAGAGAACGCGAGGATATAAATTGGAATCGTGAGAGTACGCTGAAGAGATCATGGTAGCGTGTGTCTTGTTGTTGCTCGGCCTCACTGTATCACTTTGAGCTTGTGTGACTCCACTTGTACAGCAGATCCAGGCAAGCAAAGTGAATGAAGCGAGCTGCTACGAGCCGAGCTTGGACGGAGACTTGTGTGGGACGATTGCGCAGTGGATCGGGTACGAAACACATGAATTGACAGTATCACAACAAGACAAACAAATGAAGGTATACTGTACTGTATTCACGACACTTTCCAACAACAAAAAACACTACACATATAGGGTTAACTCACTCGAACGACTGGCTTGTAACAGATATGGACAGATGGAAGAGGCTTCGCTCGCCTCTTGGCGTTTGGGGGTGGCTTATTGGTTGGTTGACTGGTTTGTCTACTGGTGGCGCAGGTAGTTCTTCTTGGGGGTGCTCTCATTCGCGCTCTGGGTCGGGTCGCTGGAGGAAGCAGGAGGAGCTGGAGCTGGAGCCTTCTTGCAGCCGGAGTTGAGCCGACGGCCAACCATGTCGGGACCGCACTCTGGCGCTGGAGCAGCGGCAGGAGCTGGGGTAGGGCCAGGGCTGCTCGTGGTCGTGGTAGTCGATGGTGGCGAGCCGTTGGTGCTCGTGGTGGTGGTGCTCGTGGTGACGCCGTTGTTCGTGTTGGTGTTGGTGCTCGTACTGGTCGCCGTGTTGGTGTTGGAGTTGTTGCTCGTGTTGTTGGTGTTGGACGTGTTCGAGTTGTTGTTTGTGTTAGTGTTGGAGTTGTTGTTGTTGACGTTGTTGGTGTTAGTGTTGGTGCTGGTGTTCACGGTATTTGTGCTTGGGCTGTTGTTGTTGTTGTTGACGTTGTTGGTGCTGGTGCTCACTGTGTTGGTGGTGGTGCTCGGGTTGTTGGTGTTACTAGTGTTCACGTTGTTGGTGTTCACAGTGTTGGTGTTGGTGCTGGGAGTGAGGTTGTTGAAGTTGAGGTTGGTCGTGCTTGGGCGGTTGTTGTTCACGTTGTTCGTGTTCACAGTGTTGGTGTTGACCGTGTTGGTGTTGACGTTGTTGTTGTTGGTGTTGACCGTGTTCTGGTTGTTGACATTGTTGTTGTTGTTGACATTGTTGTTGTTGTTGACGTTGTTGGTGTTGACTGTGTTCTGGTTGTTGACGTTGTTGGTGTTGGTGATCGTGCTTGGGTTGTTGTTGTTGGTTGTGAAAGCATTGTTGTTATTGTTGTTGTTGTTGTTGACGTTGTTGGTGTTCTGGTTGTTCACACTGTTGACAATGCTTCCGACGGTGTTCATGATGTTGCTGACCAAGTTGTTGGCGTTGTTGTTGTTCGTGTTGGTGCTGCTCGGCGCGCTGTTGATGAAGTTCGGAATACCACCGGTGGTCGGAGCGCTTGGGGCTTGCACTGGACTGTTGCCGCCACTCGTTGGGTTCATGAGGCCGCTCAGTGGGCTGCCGCCGCCCGGCGAGAAGCCAAACGAGCTCGGCATGCTCGGCGTCATTCCGCCCGGACGCATCATGGAGCTCATGGCACCCATGCCACCAAGCATAGGGAGCATGCCGAAGGTCATTTGCTCGGCTTGGACAATGTGGCTGGACGTCGCGACGACCGCAGCGCCAACGGCGAGGTAGTAGATGCACGACTTGGAGAGCATGGTTGCTGGATCGCTTGGGGCAAGGCTGCACTTGAGGAAGAAGCGAGGGATGCTGCTTGTGAGAAAGCTGGAAAGTTGGAGAATGGTCTCTCTTGAGGTAGGTTCCAGCTACACCTGCTACGCGTTTGTCAAGGCAAGCACCCCTGAGTGAGACTTGCCTCCTCACCAGTGATCGACCACCTTAAAGAAGAGATTCGGAATTCGTCGTGCGTGCGGAGAGGTTCGAGGGTGTGGCGTTGTATACAAACACAAACACAATCATCCGTAACATCGGACAGCGATCCGCCATCCTGCCTGTCTGCATGGTCATCATTAGTTTTTTTCGGTTGTTCACCTGCTGTTGGTACCATGCGATGGGCATTTCTGAGGTTCTGAGCTGCTCGCAGTGCATTCTTTGCTGGTATCTATGGGTGAAATCTTAGTGTCAGCGAGCGACTGACTCACTTCAACCACGTGACGGACAGTCGTACATTGTACTGTACGTAATGTGCTTGTTTGAGTTCCTACTGTATACGCACACAGACGTTGGATTGCAATGTGATTGTGCGTCATCGCGTGATCGAAATGAACCAGTGGCTCGCTAATGCAAATTCCAGTGCATATGTATGTGTGCGTACTCTACCGTTAGTCGCATTTCCTCTACGGAGCTGGAAATGATGACCACCAAGGAGATATTTCTCTGAATCGGTGGGTCGTTGTGGGTTTCCTCATTCGCAGGGACATGGGGGCAAAGCAGAAGTTCATTCATGGCTGAAGAGCATACAGGATCGAGAGTCAGATCTCAGATGACGGAGATACTGAGCCCTGGACTCTAGCCCCAAAGTTAATCTTGGGACGGTGGGCGGGTTTCGAAATGCCGGACGACTTGCTTCGTACCGCGTCGAACCACAAATGAACTTCTACTCTGAGCAGCACCCCAGCTCGCTGCGTGCCTGCCGTGCGCGCTTAAGCGACCGTTTCCGTCTTCCTTCCACTCATCGTCCATCTTCGTTCTCGCTGCGTCGGAAAATTTCTAGGTACAGTTGTCTCCATCAAAGTTGTCCTCCAGGTATATTTTAAACTGGCTCGTATGTCCACTTGAGAGACAAAGGAGGACATTTTTTGCGAGAGACAGTCGTGCTGTCCACCTGTTCGCGACAAAAAGACAGCGCTGACATCGAAGTTTTTAAGTCTCTTCTCAGATTAGAACTTCTTGATATCAGACGATGCATCGAGATCAAGCCACGTGATTAAACCCAAGGGACCACATGCTCATGGCGTCTGATGTCACGGCTACGTCGACCCTTGAACTGCTCGGCCACTTGACGCCTTCAGAGTGGAATCCACGCGAGCGCATGGATGTACTCGTTGCCCACCTGTCGCCTCGTTTGTCACTTCAATCTCAATTACCTGACTGCATGCCGCGGACACTTGAAAGTAGTGACGATCCACCGCGAACGTAGTGGGCACAGGTAGTTCGTCTTGGCAGCAGCCTCGAGCGATAACAACAACAATTGCATCACAAATAAAGCAAAATTTTAACAACTCACCACTCACCCACCACACACTACTTGCAAATCCTACGCATGGATTTAACGCACTCGAACGACTGGATGGTAACTGATACACACACACACACACACACACGCAGTTCCATCGTCGCTCTTGATTCAGCGTCTGGGTTAGTTGGCTACTGGCGGCGCAGGTTGCTGTTGCCAGTGTTCTGGCTGTTGACATTGTTGTTGGTGTTGGTGCTCTGGTTGTTTTGGTTGTTCTGGTTGTTGCCAGTGTTGGTGTTCGGTGCGCTGTTGACGAAGCTCGAAGGACCATTGTTGCTTGGATCACTTGGCACGCTCACGGGGGCGTTGCCGCCGCTCATTTGTGCGGATTCGTTCGGGGTCATCGACTTGATGAGATTGATGGCGCTGAGGATGCTAGCCACGTCAAAGGTCATTTGCGCAGCTTCGACACTGTGGTTCGAAGTTGTAATGGCCACAGCGCCAAGGGTGATATAGAAGATGTAGGACTTGGAGAGCATGCTCGCTTGGGTTGCTTGGGGCGGGACTACACTTGAGGAGGAAGGTCGTGGGAGGAATGCTTGTGGGGAAGCTGGGAGATTGGAGAATGAGCTATTCTGGAGGACTAGTATATTGTAGCCTGCCGCATTTGTCGAGGCATCCTCGTGTGATTTTTGCATCCTTACCAGCGATTGGCCACCACCTTCGGACCTTCGAAAGGTATTTGAAAGCCATCGTGTGTGAAGAGAGCTTCTATTATGACGAAGCACGTAATAGTCCTCGTCCATTCGATCTCCGCGATCAGACAATGCCAGCCAGCCTACTCTGCCTGTCTGGCTGGTCACCATGACCAACATCTATCGCGCGACTCTCCAGTGGATCGGTGGACGAATCGTCAGTGGAGACGGTCTCCACTGAGTATTCGTGCCACTCGATGGGCATTTCTGAGGCTCCGAGAGCTCATAAAAAATTGTTGTAAGTAGTGTCAACGAGCGACTGGTTCATTTCAACCACGCGACAGTCAGTCGCACTGCGCTGCTAGTTTGCCTCACAGTACCTTTCAGTACGTTGCATGAGTGAGAAGGGAAGGTACTTCCCCAACTGCTGGTCTGGATCGCATTTTGCGTACCAACGAGCAGCAGATGGCGAGTCGATTCACCTTTGCGTGCTGGGAGCTATTACTACGATACACACACAAACGTTGGATCGTAAGGTTGAATGATTATCCCTCATCGCGTGGTCGAAGTGAGTCAAATGAAGGCACAAAACTACAGATCTGGTAGTCGCATTACATGTTACCTCTACAGTACATGTCTGGAAAGGATTACCAATATTAGGAGACAATCACTGAAAGGGACATTGCGATGTGTCTCCCCAAAAGTTGTCCACCGGCCATTTCAGAAACCGACTTTCTCGGCTACGATTCATTTGACAGCGGGTGGACACTTTTGAATCCGAACATAAGCAACGCCCACTTTTCACATGCACATCATTCAAGGCGTCTGGAATCCAGACACTCTGAATATGAAAAAGGATGAGACTGCGCGATGCGAGACAAAGTCACGTGCTCATCACCAAGGAGCTATATCTCCGCAATGTATCTCATGACATCCGACACCACCACGGCCAATCCATTCGTGCAGCCGCTTGGCGGTCTCACAGTGGTCGGCATTCACGGCGATCGCCACTGGGAGCGCCGTGTTCGCAGCCATTGGATGTTGACAACCACTATGTATAAAACGTATACTAGCATTGCTCATTTCCGCCTCGGTCGTCGATTCATTGTCGCAAACGAACAGTTTGATTCCAGCCAGTGGATAGTTTAATATGTAGTGCAATTGGATGCTAAGTTGGAAGACTTTGAATTGCCTTCTTACCACAAAAGAAAAAATACATACACAAAGGAAGATGACTGGCTGTATTTCACCTGAATGAGGTACTTGCAAACAAACTCTGCACACATGGAGCTACAATTTCACTTGGACGACTGGCACTGACTGTATTCTAACAGGTAAACGCTACGTGGAGATGGGATAAGGGCTTCGATCGCCTCTTC
>JAASFI010001072.1:0-11978 GCA_023333705.1 Globisporangium viniferum | reverse complement strand
GTGCCATCTACGCATGTAATTCGTGTCGCCTCACTCAGGACAGAGGCATCCACGCAGCCAAGAACATCTTCATCAAGAGCGTTAGTCGACTGGTAGGATAGGCTAGCGATGTTATCGGTGAGCCTGCACCACGGAGACCTGTCAGCGACATGCTGGCGACATAGGCCCAAAAATACAGGCGGCAGAAGCCTGATGTAAAAAGGTATTTTGATATCAGGACAAACATGCTTGCATTTTAAAGAGGTTTTCTAGTACGAATTTTGACTGACTGACTGTGAGGCAGGACGCGCGCACAAACAGCGCAAACAGCATGCTTTGATTATCACCAAGAGACTAGATCAGACCTGCACTTTTGCGAGCACTTTTGAGAGAATATGCGCATCTTCATGGCGCAGGTGGGGGCGTAAACTGCTGCGTTGATGCTGGCGAGGTGGTGTTTGTTCCGTGGGCTCTCTCCCATCCACCCATTCGTTCACTATCGGCCGTTTGCGCCTTGGCGTCGGAACCAGAAGCGCACATTTGAGCATAATCGCCTGGTGATGGCACGCAGCCTCACATACACGCCAATGTGTCTCGAAATGCATCCATTCGCATGCATAATCCACACTTTGGTGGAAGAAACTCCAGTGTCATGCTGTATCGAATCCTCTGAACAATTGGCAATCGCTGCAAGTATTAGCACATATCCACGCAAGGTTTTTAGAGCAAAATATTTGTTTTTTCCAGGGTCCAAAATCATCAGCCTAGAAAACGAGATCTGACAAGTATCCACTTTATAATTTCTCCTGACTTCCATTGCGGAAGCATGAGTGGGTGCAGGTGGTGTAGCCAATTCGAGTCATTTGGTTTTGATATTGACCAACGCGTCTCTTCTTATAGTGCGCGCGCAGAGAACGAGACGCGAAGAGAAGAAGAATGTGTGTCGAAATTCGTGAGAGAACCCAGTCGACCTGGGTGGTGAGAGAGAAATTTATTAGAGAATCGAGAGGCCAAACCAACAAACCAACAGCAACAGGTTTCAACTGTTCGCTCATCGTATATTTCGTCATTACAAAGTGCTGGGATAAGCGTGTGTGTGTGTGTGTGTGTGTGTGTAATCGTGCATGTCATGGCTCATGCTGGCTCAAAGCTGGAGTTCCAGTAACGCGAATCATTTCTGCTTTCGATCACATTTGCGTCTGTGAGCCAAGAATGAAATCGACGACGGGTGGCTGTGTGAAGTGCATTCCTGTGAGGTCGGACGTGCACCCACCACTGTGGTCCTTCAAGTCAGTATGCTGGGTGAACGTACCTGTACAGACAGACGCGGAGCATTGCTGACCACACAATCACTCACACAAACAGCGCTTCTCGTCTGTTTCTCTTCCTCACATCTTTTCACTTGCGCGCTTCTCGCCTTCATGAGATTGTGGCAATTTTTGAGGCGAGATCGCAGTCGAGGCAACTTGGGAAATCTGCGCGCGTAATCCCACATCACCATCGAGAAAACTCAGGCGAACGTGTCGCTGGGCGGACTGACCACAACCTCACCATCACTCTGATAATAGTGTGATTGTGGAGTAATCATGATCTTGCCACGTCGCCTCCGTCACAGCCAAGATTCACGCTCTTTCTATGCAAACGAAGCCTCTTTATATCCAATCACATACCAATATGCATCCGAGTATACTATTCATTGGCTATAATATCAAGTGACCGACTGGTACACAAAGTGGCACACTTGGATTAGGCGTTGTTTTCAAGCGCCACTTTTTACAGGCGACGGTCGCAGTTGTGCCATCATCAAACACGCGTTGGACAAGGTGCACTTTTCCAACGCAGCGGCGCGCAGTGATTATGCGTGTGGATTTCCATCCATTTTTCCAGCCACCCCACCGCCCCAAATGGCGTATTCATCGGTCGACTGACTTGTTCGTACACGCTCACGCCCACACACACACGCACGCGCGTTCGATCCCATTCATTCATTCGCAACTTCCCAGGAGATCATTTCCAAAAGTGACGCCTTCCGACCACTCACTCACTCATTACCACATCAATCAGCAACATGGTGTTCGTTCCAGTCGCCGACCACGAAGGTGAACAGACCACCACCACCACCACGACCACAGCAGCACCGGTGTCCCGCCCGCTCGTGCTCCTGAACCGCAAGCCGTCGTTCGTGGAGAAGCCGACGCCGCGCGACATCAAGGCGCCGCGCCTGCAGCCCAAGACGCTCGAGCCCATGCGCTGCTCGACCGCGATCCAGCCACTGGCGTTCCTCGCCAACATCGAGCGCATCGAGATCAACGAGACCCGCGTGCGCGACGGCGTGACCTACTACGTGCTCGACGTGTTCCTTTACCACTACAACACGCGGCTGCCGGCGCTACTCAACAACCCGCGCCGCGCGTCCATGGTCGCGCACATCCAGACCCAGAAGCCGGACTACCAGGTCGAGCGCCGCTACTCGGAGTTCACGCTGCTGCGCGAGCAGGCGTTCCTCTGGTCGTGCATGAACCCGCAGTTCACGTGTGACTACTGCAACGAGTTCATCATGTACGTGCGCTTCACGTTCAACCAGCCGCGCTTCCTGACCAAGTTCACGACCACGACGTCGCAGCGCAAGAAGCTGCTCAACTCGTTCACGCGCGACTTTGTGCGCCTCGCGCAGTTCCGCGGCTACCACAGCCGCGAGTGCGAGGCCCACGAGCACATCCCGCACCTGGTCGAGTCCTTCGTGCGCGACCAGGGCGGCGAGATGGCCGAATCCACCCGTCTGTCGACGTGCTAAGCTGAGTCGCTGCAATCCAGTCTGTCTATATATATTACGCCAGTGTCATCGCCAGAGCCCAGCCACATCAAGCGGAAGTTTGGCCGGCAGAGGCTTTCAGATGTCCAAGAGACCAGCAGCAGCAGGCGATCTTCTAACTTATACTGCAGCAAAGCAAGCAAGCACCCACCCCCAAGAGCAGACAACCCGAGCCAGCTCGACTGACTAGCAGTCGAGAACGTGCAGAGTAGTGGCAAGTAGTAGAATTTGGCTCTTTTGGATACTCTCTCTCTCGAGTGCAATGCTAAAAAGCTCAACACAATATCATAAAAGCATTCTCCTTTACAAAACAACCAACAAGTTTGCATATCAGTCTTTGCCAAAGACGCTTTGGTTTAAGCCCAGCCTTGTGTCACCCAGAGCTGAGCTCATCCATATTGATCAACAGAACAACCACGGGCTACCTCTACGGTTGATCGGAGGCTTTCAGAGTTCTGCATACGAGCTCCAATTGCCAGTCAGCCAACACGTTCAATGCGAACACATCCACGCCAGGCATGGTGTGCGCGAAGGCTTCGCGTCCACTCATCCAAGGACTCGAATCTCAATCTTGCATCCTTCCACACAGCAATCCTGACACATTGTCCATAATCATTTGGCACCTCGGCCGTCATCCGCAACTGCCACCTGAGTGAATGAACACTGAACGCCGGGCGTCTTGCTCGCTCGTCGAGCCAACCAAGCAAGCAAAGGCGCAAACGCAGCGATGATCACTTTCGTCGCCAGTGTGTGGGTTTGTCTCATGGAAAAAAATGAACGCAAAAAATTGGGTACAGCGAAAATCGCGGGGTACGTTTGGGGGTACGTTCGGTCACAGCATGTGACACAAAATACTTTTTTATAACAGCCAATCACCGATTGCCATGACGTGGCGCGTCACCATTTTTCGACTCAGATTGAGCAGCGCATCAGACAATTTTCTGATCCCATCCACGCTCATGAATGGCTTCCTCTCCTCCTGGACTGCAAACAGAGAGAGAAACAGAATCGCAACTCTCTGGTCGGACTTCTTTCTGAAGAAGCAGACGAAAGAGAAGGAAGAAGAGCACATCGCGGTCCTCCTCAGATCCTGCCCTCAAACGAATCAGCAGAGAGCTGTCCATCGACAGCGCCGTCGTCACGCAGTCGGTCACCATCTCTCACGCTCAATGAGATTCATGTGCGTCGCTCCCAAGCCAATCAAGAGGCATGATGCGATCGACACTCCCATTGGCTGGAAGCGCGTAATGGATACAGTTCAGTTTTCGTTGCGCACTTTTGGTGCATCTCATTTCGCTCAGACCGACTCGAGAGAAAACTGAATGGTTCTCGATAGAGCATTCACCTGTCTCAGCGTGGTCATGGGCACGTGATCTCTCCTGTCTTGTCTGGATGAGTGTGGTGCCAATCGCTATTACAGTATTGTGTGGTGGTGGATGTGCCGCGTCTCTTCCTCTCGTGCCTGCCTGCCTGCCACATGTCTGCTTGGTGGTGGATTTATTTTGTCTGAGTCTGAAGTGGCAAGAGAAGGGGCCATTTTCTAACCAAATCTCATCAGAGGGCCGTTCATTTCCGAATTCGCCGCCAAGAGCTCGCATCCTCTCATCTCAGCTCCATTAGACAATTGACTGACCACCATGCCACTCGTGAGCGATCCCGTCACTGCTGCTACTACTGCCAGTATCCGTCCAGAGCCAAGTAATGCGGTCGTGGTAGTGCAAGTGCCGCAGCTGACGCGGCTGCAGCGCAAGCCGTCGTTTGTCGAGAAGTCCTCGACCATCGGCTCGATCAAGGCGCCGCACTTGCAGCCCGTGGCGCTGCAGCCTGAGCGCTGCTCGACTGCGATCGCGCCGCTAGCGTTTCTCGCCGACATCGAGCGCATTGAGATCAACGAGACCGTCGAGCGCGATGGTGTCACGTACTACGTGCTGGACGTGTTCCTGCACCACTTTAACACGCGGCTGCCAGCGAATCTGAACTACCTCCGTCAAGCCTGCGCCTCGTCGTCGCCAGTGTCATCACCGTCGTCGAATGGCTCTTCCAAACCCGACTACCAGGTGGAGCGACGCTTCTCGGACTTCTGCGAACTGCGCTCCCAAGTGTATGAAGTGGCATGCCTGAACCCGCAGTACCAGTGCAAGTACTGCAACGCGTTCATCGTGTACGTGCGCTTCGAGACCCAGCAGCCGCGCACACTGACCAAGATCATGGCCATCCGCACGACCAAGCGCAAGCGCATGCTGACTGGGTTCCTCAATGATTTCGTGGGCATGGCGCAGTGCCGCCACCTACAGAACCGCAAGTGCGAGTCCCATGACTTTGTGCCGCAGCTCATCGAGTACTTTGTTCGAGATCACGATGGGGAGAGCGAAAGCGGATCCAGTTCTCCGTTTCCCACCAGCAGTTTCCGTGGCTAAGCTAAGAGATAGAGATATAGTAGTGAGAATGTGATAAGAAAGAGTAAGTTATTGATGATAGAAGAGTAGGATATTGTTTATTAGATCCAAATCGAATGCAAGATTAAAAAGAAAGCAACAAACGAAGAGATAAATGAGAGAGAGAGGGGATGGATCTAGAAGAGCATGGATGGATCTAGAAGAGCATGGATAGATCTCAAATGCCATCGCCATCCTCGTTATTGGTGGTGCTGTCGACTCTCTTGTGGACGTTGACGCTGCCGCAGATTCATCATCTTTGCCCGTGCATAGGCGACTGGGGACTTGAGCACGAAGCCTCTCCCGACGCTTGCGATCTTCAACGTCCAGGGCTCGCGTTAGTTGGTGACGAGGATTCATCACTGCGGTGCTTGTCGGGTTTGCTTCGAGATGACGACCGTGGTAGTGCGCGGCTCTCGATAGGGTCCAGTTGTCATCGTCGAGGGCTCATCAAGGAGAGCGTTAAGAATGTGGTAATCATGTTCTTCTGGTGCTACAAGTGGATATGTACCATTGCGTTTGTCGATTCCTAATACTTTTGAAGTATGTGTGCAGGAGAACGTGGATGTCTGATTTGGACAAAGTTCAATCGGCTTTCACGCCCAGAGCATGAGATAGTTCGGTTCTGTGGACTCAGGTTGCCGCGAACGAGTAAACTGTTGTATGATGGCGATCTGTTGACGATCCAGGGTCTCTTTCTGCCAATTCATCAATGGTTGCACCCGGAAAACCTGTGCCGGTCTCAAGCAATACAACTGCAATGAAGGCATTGGTGTCCGTGTCCAGTTGGTCAAGTGGATACATTGGGTACGCGTGATACAATACCATGACGACCACAGTTTACTGGGTATCACAGTGTTATTCTTGCAAGTTCGATACCCACTGCGAAGCGTGTGACATAGCACTCTGAGGTGGACAGATCCTGTTGTTGAAGTTCAGTCCCATTCTAGATGCGTCTGTGCTCATCCAGTGAGCCTGTGCGTCCACCCAGCGAACGCATTCCACCAAGACACTACTCAGTTTCCTCAAGCACTCGACACACACACATCACTTCTCAAGCGCACGAGCCTCAACAGAGAGCCATGGCTCTCAACACCTCCTCTGAACGCGGTGCCTTCCAAGCCCAGCACGACGCCGCGACAGAGCACTGGTCGTCGTTGTCCACTCCTCTGGGAATCGAGCAAACTTCGATCTCATCAATCGCCTCGTCGCTGCCATCTCCTCGACCTGTGCCAAAGACGCCCGAGCGGTTGTCGGCTGGGGCGATCCCTCTCGAGTTCCTAGAGACCATCCAGCACATCGAGATCAACGAGACCCGCGTACGTGACGGCGAGACGTACTTTGTACTCGATGTCTTCCTGCACCACTTTGACACGCGGCTGCCTGCCAACCTGAATTACCTTCGGTGCGCGGCGCTGATGAGTAGTCCGTCGTCGGCAGCAACAACCGCGAGTGGTGACGCCAAACCGACTACCAAGTCGAGAGGCGCTTCGTCGATTTCTGCGACCTGCGACATCAAGTCTACGAGGCTGCGTGCATGAACCCGGGTACCAAGTGCCAAAGCTGCGACGACTTCATCGTGTACGTGCGCTTCAAGCTGGGGCAGCCGCGACCAATCATGCACCTGGTGACGACTGGTCGACGCGTGGCGCGAATGAGGATCCTCACAGCGTTCATCAACGAGTTTCTATGCATGACGCTCTGCAGAGAGACAGAGCCGCAAATGTCAGTCCCACGCGTTCATTCCACAGTATCTCGAGGCGTTTCTTTGCGATCACAGTCAGGACACCGAGGCGAGCTCGTCGCGGCTTTCGTGGACCTAGCGCTGGTAACTTAATAGTACGAGTGCTGGTTGCAATAGCGCAAAGGAATATCAGAGTGGATGAATACTGTAGCCATCTCGTTGACTTCAGGATGTGGGTACCATTTCTACTAAGCGGTAGTTGGATCAGCAGATTGCACAAATTGCTCCCTTAACGGTTTTCACTGTACTGTTGTGACCACCGAAAGTCAGACACAACCATCATTCGGAACGAAATAGCGTCAACACATTCCTTGTTGATTACCTAACTCGACCGGGTTGACCACGTCGAGTTTCCTCAAGGACAGTGCGGGGTCTTGGGGAATGCCAAATGAGTACATTGCTTGCTGAAGCAAAGTCCGAGCGGCTGGCTTCAGCTTGTTGGCATTTCTTCAGTTGCCTCAAAGCACACGTTGCTGCCACCCACAGATCCTAAATCGTCCCCCGCTGGGCCTCAAAACAAGCATGTCTCTCATCGCCCTCTCTCTTCATGCCGATCAAGCCCAGCAGCAGCAACAGAGCATCGCGACAGCGCCATCGTCGCCATTGGCAGAAACGCCTCGAGCAAGCGAGCTTTCGCCAACGAAAAGTAGAGCTCTACACGGTCTTCAGCCCGTTTTCATAACGCCAGAGCGGCTATCGGCGGGGGCGATCCCGTCCGGGTTCCTGGACAACGTCCAGCGCGTCGAGATCAACGAGACCCGCGTCCGAGACGGCGAGACGTTCTTCGTGCTCGACGTGTTCCTCCACCACTTTGACACTCGTTTGCCAGCCAACTTGAGCTATCTCCGACGAGCGGCTCAGTTAAGCTATCCTGTAGCAGTCCCAATCAAGGGGCGGACGCCCGACTACAAGATCGAGCGGCACTTCACCAATTTCTGCGATCTGCGGCGCCAGGTGTACGAAGTCGCGTGCATGAACCCGCACGTGCGGTGCGCGAGCTGCGACGAGTTCATCATGTACGTGCGCTTCAAGCTGCGGCAGCCGCGACCCGTGATGCACCTGCTGACGACTGGTTGCACAAGCGCACGTAAAGAGATCCTCGCGGCGTTCGTGAACGAGTTCCTGCGCATGGCACGGAGCAGAGAGAAGCAGAACCGCAAGTGCGAGTCGCACGGGCTCGTGCTGCTCTTCCTCGAAGCGTTCCTTCGCGAGCCGCAGGAAGACACCGAGTCGAGCTTGTCGTCATCGCGGCGTTCATGGTAAACAAGAGGAGACTAAACATACTAAGCATTCTAATAACTAATGGTTCTTAGTCGAACTGTGTCGTGTCCAGTCCAGCATCTGAAACTAGTTTTCACATGGTGAGTCCAGACCATCACTCTCACCCACGATTTCGCCTTCCGAAGTCGTGGGGAATCCATCTCTTTTGCGTCATCGCGTGGTCAAGTGATTGCTCGCCGTGTTTCGTGCTGTGTGGCTGTGATTGGGCAAGTGCACCAATGTGCACCTGAGTGACCTGAGTCACTGAGCTCATGTGAGCTGTCTCATAGTGTCTTGATTGATTGCGGGCTCTGATTGCGAGAGGTGGATGGAGTTGATGGATATGGGAGAATGTGTGGCCGAGACTTGTCCGACCTGAGGCTTCTTCTCCTTCTCATTTGCCAATTTGCCAGTTGAGAGAAAAGCTCTTATTCCTCCTAACTGCCGATCATGACTCTCATTGAAAGGGACGATCAAATCTACCACCGGGATCCAACAATGCCGTCAAAGTCTCCTGCGCCGCTCCTGCTGGATCTCCACCCGACGGCGGTAGCGCCGGAACTTTGGTTCCCAGCGGCGGTCCCACTGGCGTTCCTAGAGACCATCGAGCGCACCGAGATCAACGACACCCGCGTGAGCGACGACGACGACGGCGAGATCTACTTTGTGCTCGACGTGTTCCTCCACCACTTTGACACGCGGCTGCCAGCGAACCTGACTTCGCTGCGAAGACGCGCAACGTCCGGCGCTAAAGCGAGGAGAAGTGGAGGCGGTCCCAACATTTCAAATAGCAGTAGTGGTTGTAGCACACCGGACTACCGAGTCGAACGAAGACTCTCAGATTTCATCAGACTGCGACGCCGTATCCACCAAGTCGCGGGCCTGACACCGTACATCCGATGCGCGAGCTGCGAAGCGTTCAGCGCCGCCACGCGCTTCACGCTGCGGCAGCCGCGGTCCGTGACGATGCACCTGCTCTCCGTCGTCTTCCAGGAGACGCGCAAGAAGATCCTCGCAGCGTTCATCGGCGAGGTCATGGCGCTGGCGCAGTGCAAGGAGACGCAGAGCCGCAAGTGCGAGTGCCACGTGATCATTCTGGAGCTCATCGAGTCGTTTGTGCGCGACGTGGACGCCGACTGGCTCGCGGCGTCCCAGTCACGGAGCTTCTCGTGGTGGAATGCGTGATGTTACGTCGAAGTCCAGCAGTTGATCGTGTTGAAAGAGCAATGTAGAGCTTCTTGTTCTTTCGAGCAGTGTATAATTTAATACCCGTTTTATCATTTGAACCACCACGACGCATTTCAAGTTTGTGGGGCATTTGGTACTGTAGTTAGTCATGCATCGAGCGAGCCGTGTGCTCATGAGAACTCGTTCAACTCGTCACTGTTTATGGCAGCATGCGAAGCACACACACGACCAATTAGTCGACCAGGGAAGAGCAGCAAGCTACAAAATGAGCAAAACGTCGATGGAAAACTCTCAATGTTGTTGTCTTTCATTGGTGTGATAAATATGATATTACTTCCATCGTAAATTGCTGGGCTGGGATACAAAATAAGTTATTGGAGCATGAGCGCACACTCACGCCAACAGCGGGTCCGCTGACAGGATCGACGCGCGCTCGCTGACGACCGTGAGCTCGCAGTTGTCGCCGCGCACGAACTCCTCCAGGAGGTGCGGCACGGGCTCGTGACTCTCGCAGTAGTAGTTGGCCTTCTCCTTGCTCCTGCCGAGCCCCACAAAGTCGTTGATGAACGACGCGAGCATCTTGCGGCGCTTCTCCGTGCCCAGCATCGTGAACTTGGTCAGCGCGCGCGGCTGCTGCATCTTGAAGCGCACGTACATGGA
The DNA here is from genome assembly GCA_023333705.1 of Globisporangium viniferum. NCBI lineage: Eukaryota > Oomycota > Peronosporomycetes > Pythiales > Pythiaceae > Globisporangium > Globisporangium viniferum. The sequence goes on along the minus strand of JAASFI010001072.1, from coordinate 1,900 downwards.
GAACTCGGCGCAGTACGAGCACATGCAGTCCATGTTGAGCAGCGTGGCGTCCGACACCTGGCTGCGCAGCGTGACGAACTCGGAGAAGCGGCGCTCGACCTGGAAGTCCGGGCGCGTCGCGCGCACGAGCGACCGGTGGTTCGTCACATTCGTCGGCAGGCGCGAGTTGAAGTGGTACAGAAACACGTCGAGCACGTAGAACGTCACGCCGTCGCGCACGACGGTCGAGTTGATCTCGATGCGCTCGATGCGCTCGAGGAACGTGAACGAGCTCGCGGCGCTCGACAGCCGCTGCGGCGTGAGCGACACGGGCTGCAGCAGCGGCGCCTTGATGGCCGTCGCCTTGGTCACGAACGACGGCTTGCGGCTCAGCGACGCGAGCTGCGAGTGCTGGTGCTTTGGCGCGTGCGGCGGGGTCGTCATCAGTGGCGCGTCCATGGTGGTGCTGGTGCTGGTGCTGATGGTGACAATGACCTGATGCGAGATGAGCTGGGGCGGCTGTGGTGCAGACGTCAGATTGCAGAATGAGCTCTTGGCAGCAGGCGTCCATTGCCAATGGTGTCTGCCGACTGACAGTCGCAGAGCCCGGCAACGTAAACGACGTCAACACTTTTTTCGCGAAAGAATGCGTCGACATGTCATTGTGTGCGCGTAAACGGGAGTCGCATATTGCGCGGCGGACCCAAAACAATGGGTGCTGCTGATTGGTCGAGTTGCTGGGCTGCCCAAAATTGGCAGGGATGCCCTATAGGCCATCCCGCAGCCCTAGGTGAACCATTTGGATTGGCCGAAACAATATTATAAATACTGTTTTCGACCAATCAATCCGGGCTGAAAAGTGGGCGGCTCGAGCAGATGAGACACCTGGAGCGTCACATGGAGAGTCTCAGAAACAGAAATTCTGAAGTGGGCAGCTGCATATTATTTATCACTTTTGTTTGTTTGTAGGATTTTGGGACTGCGCATGGTCGTGTTTTTGCGTGCACTTGCCTCCACTTCGAAAATCTTTCGATTGTTGGTCCCTTTTTATCATATCACACACACGCCTGACGCCTGAAACGCCTGAAACGCCTGAAACGCCTGAAACGCCTGAAACGTCTGTGCACTCCCAAAATCTTGGCAGCTGACTTGGTTTCACTATGGGTCTGCCAAGATTTTGGGAGTGCACAGGGCTCCCAAAAATCTTGGCAGCTGACTTGATTAAAGTATGGGCGTGCCAAGATTTGTTCGAACGGTTCGTAACAGTGCCAATAACGTTATGAATCGTTCATTTTACAGTTAAGAACACAAAAGTGTTGCTAATTGTAAATACATGACAACTCGAATAAGTGCGAGCAGCTCAATTTGACACACCATGGAGCGCGAGGGCAGGCGCTCGTATCATGGATTCTGTCGCGACCAGGATGGCGCTCAGAGGGTAGGTAGGCCACCCATGATGGAAGTCCCCGCACGTCATGAATGCAATCCAAGCCGTCCGAGAACGACGTCGTGGGGATTTGTACAGTACGAAACATGAGTGGACCAAAAACAATAACTCACGTCTTTATTCTGTTCTTCCTGATAGTTTGCTTGCGGTTGCCCCCCCACTACCCCCTCTCGGAACTTGCATGTGTCTCAAAGTTCTTGGTTACTTGGTGCTTCTTGCAACCAGGCTACTGCGCTAATTGAACGACGCCTCCTCTTTTCGATGCACTGTTTTAATCATCTCGACCAAGTCCTCTCTCACCAACTTCATGCAGCCAGCGCAGCATCGCTTCATTCCCTTCAGCATGCGCTCGAACGCTCTCCACGTCGACCAGATCTCGTCTGTACTCGAAGATCAAGTGGATCAGCTCTGCATCACGACGGACTTCAATAGCATCGCGTGCTGCTGCGGCGGTGCACCCCTCCGTACGATTCT
>JAASFI010001071.1:0-11988 GCA_023333705.1 Globisporangium viniferum | reverse complement strand
TGGACTTGGTTACGTCAATCAGATCCTTGGGGATGTTCTGGAGCTTGCGCGTGTGTGTCCCGCAAGTGTCGGCGTTCGCGGTCTTCCGCTTGAACGCTCGCGTGGCGCGCGCGATGCCATGGCCGATCGTGTCGTTCCAGAGACGCAGGGGCGAGTACTTGGACGCCGCTGATCCAGAGGAAGACGATGCCACGCCGTCGAGGTTCTCCAACTGCACGTACCGGTAGGGCGGCAGCGTTTTCCCGCCGTCGGCAGTGGTGGTCGCGTGATGGTGCTGCTGGTTGATGGAGAGGCTGCGCTGGTGATTGAAGGACACGCTGCGCTCGCTCTGGGCATCCATGGCGAGAGGCTACTGATACAGAGAGAGAGAGAGAGAGAGAGAGAGAGAGTAGTGGTGGCTGGTGGCGCTCGCTCACTCTCGTCCGCTGCTTCAGTTTCCGTCGGTGATGCTTCTGTGGAATGGAATGAATGGGGAGATCGTGTTTGTATAGTACGTACAGTACGGAAGAGCTCTTCATGAGCTTTTCGCCCTTTTGGACGCGATTTCCAACCTTCGGTCTTTGGGAGAGAGAAGCAGACGAGCAGACGATCCTCTGATAATGAGTGCAATTGATAAAATGTTATAATTTGTTTTAAACATTCCTTTAAAATTGTAATTTTTAATATTAAATATTATAAATACACTTGTTTTGTGAAGGTAAATCAAAGGTGAAGACAATCACTCGAAAACAGCCGCTTCGCATAAAAATAGACTGCAATACTTTGCAGTTGCATATTGTGCGATTGCTGGCGATTGCTTTGCCGTTTCACAAAACGTCACCATGTGAGCATTCGTTCTGACTAATAAGATATTGCTGATAAATCAAGCCGGCACTGTTTGCGCGATAGCAACTCAACAAGCGATGATGTGGGCGTGCACTACCGTGCGCGACACGAGACATAATAAAAAGGAAAAGAGGAACTGGTGAAATCCTTTGCCAGTTCAGTGCCAACGAACGTTTGACAACCATTCAATTTGATTCTTGCAACTGATTTCATACGTTTTCTATCTAAATTGGTTCACTTTGCGTGGTGCACTTGCTCAAGGTCGGTACTCCAGTGGACACTCTCTTCGTCGTCATTTCTTGACAGGGACCAACTTTCCTGTGACGGGGTCCACGCAAAACTGCTCGTCGTGCTCCTTCACCAAACGCTCGTATTCGATGGCCTCGGGGTTGAACTGGCAGATCTGCTCGAACACGGCTTCTTGCATCGCCAGTTTGCTCTCCTTCACGCGCTCGTGAGAGTCGTCAATCTTGCCGCAAAATGTGTCCTCTTTCTCCTCGGCGGCGTCGTAGCGCATTGCAGTCTCGCTGATTGCAGCGCCATCGCTTATCGCAGAACGGAACGCCTCCATCAAGTAGGGGTGACGCAGCGCCTCCGCAGCGGTGATTCGTTTCTTTGGGTCGTACATCAACAGCTTCTCAAGCAAGTCGATCGCTTGAAGGTTCGCATTCGGATACAGCTCAGTGAACGGGATCTTCGGACGGCGCCGCTGGCGGTGCAGCCATTTCTGAGCGGCTTCTTTGTGGACGTGGGCGATGTACACGATGTCCGGCGTCCCAAGCACGTTGAAGATCTTGTTCAGCTGGTTCGTGGTACTCGAGCCCGGAAAGAGCGGCTTTCGGCCCAGCAACTCCGCCAAGATACACCCCGCAGACCACAGATCCGACGGTTTGTCGTACCGACAGCCATCCAACAAGATCTCTGGAGCCCGGTACCAACGTGTGACCACGTACTCGGTCAGCTCAACGAAAGCTTCAGAGTTTGAAGCAGCGCCATTCTTCACTCTGGCTTGCGAGTAGTCAACGTATCGAGCCAACCCGAGGTCGCACACCTTCAGTTCGCAAGTACTAGTCACCAACACGTTTGAAGGTTTCAAGTCACGATGGAGGATGTTCGCCGAGTGCAAATACGCTATCGCTCGCAGGATCTGGCGCATGAAGTGGGCGACGTGCTCATCTGTGAGCGTCTGGGTCGAGTGGATCACTCGGTGCAGATCGGTTTCCATCAAATCCGTCACCAAGTAAATATCTTCCAAGTATGCGAGTCGCTCTGGTCGGAGCACGTCGTACAATCGAATCAAGTTCGGGTGAGTGAGCTGACGAAGCAGGCAGAGCTCTCGGAGAAGACGCTTTGTGTCGGGCAAATCAGCGAACGCGTTCGAAATCTTCTTGATCGCAACGGTGGTGCCCGATTCAATGTCGCTTGCAGCAATCACTTCGCCGTAGGTGCCCGAGCCGACCACTTTGATGAGGTGGTACTTCTTTGGCACATCAAACACCGTTTTCTTTCCAGGAAACACGTGGTTATCGCGAGCCAGCAGCTTGAGTTGTCCTTCTCGTTCACTCTCTTGGGGGTTTCCTTCGTACTCGTCTTGACTTTGATGACCAAGCCGCATCACTGGAGATCGAGCTGAGGACGACTGGACAACAAAGCGTCGATTCTCGCTTGCAACACCCACCTGTCCTCGACTTTCATGGCGGTCAGATCGAATAAACTCACGCAACGAGTCTGCAGAGAGACTCTGCACGTACGTCTCGTCGCTGTTGAATCGTCTAAGCTCTGCTCTCGTGCGAGCATCATCCATGGTGAGACTTTGACGTTTTCCTTGAATCTTCGGGTCGTTCAAGCTATCTGCCGACGAAATCGTTGGTGCGAAGATGACGCCGACTTGGACTCGCCCTCTGAATACCGTTGGCGGTGCCCATGATTCCTTGCAATCGTTGTACTGATCACACAGATTGTGCCACCGAGGCAGCGCTCCATTCGCTTTCGCATCCGCAGATCCGTTGAAGAGTGATAAATGAGGCGTGAGGTTGATCTTACACACTCCAATAATCTCGTCCGGAAGCATGAATCGACTCTGGAACACCTCGAGCTTCAGAAAATACGTGAATCCTCGCGCACAGCCTGGAAACGCTAATCGGAGATTGCTCACCCACTGAGGATTCAAAGAGCCGACAGTGTCGCCGCCAGCCGATGTGTTGACCTCGAGAGTGGATTTGCAGATGTGGGTCACGCATCCGCTCGGGTCGCCGTATGGTGCAAAGGTTCGCTCTCCTGAAATGCCGGTAGCACGCTTGAGACCTCGAAACAAGCGAGTTGAAGTGGATGGTCGTTTCTTCTCCGCTAGCGCCAGGGATTTTATTTTCGACAGCTCGTCGGAAGTAATCCCACCTCCGTTGAGGTCAAGTCCGTCCAGAGTGCGCTCTTGGTGGGTGCCTTCTTCCAGGATGCATCGAACGTAGACTGGATACACCTTCTTGCCGCTGTTCTTCTTCTCAGATGCAGCGCTCGCATGAAGATTATGAGAACTTAACGAATTTCCCATCCCACCCTGCTCAACCGGATGCAACTGCAGCGCTCGAACAATCTGGACGTAGAACGTTCCTGGAGGGATCGAGTGCGAGATAGCCGAGGCTTCACCAGGTAGCACCAGCCGAATGTTCTCTCCACGCGCAGCGTCATCAAATGCGACCGAAAGCGCGACTGAGTCACCATTCATGTGCCACCGGACGAGTCGATCTTTGTGATCAAGCCACAGTTCGTGAACGAAAAGCTGCGTGATTCGGCGACCTTCGTTGTTGAGTAGGTGGAAAGTCTCTTTTCCCGTCACCACTAATCGCTTTTCCCACGATGACGGCGTGTACGCACTCAGCGGCTGCGATTGAGAGCTCCCCCTGTCAGTCTGCGGAGATACCGTGTACGAGTCGCCAACAGGTGAAGGTGCAACTCTGTTGTCGACAACCTCGTGTTCGCCAAACGCATCGATACAGTCCGCGTCACCTCGAACAAGCTCCATCACTTCAAGCATCGTAAATGATTCTACTTCGACGGTTTCCAAGAGCGTCGAGATGAACAGCAGCACTCCGTCGTAACGACGGTATTGGCCCCAGAACGGTACGATAGGCGGGAAGTTCGACGTCACGATCACGTCTGGATGAATGCTCTGGAATAGCAGGGGGAAGTCGCTAATGTGCTGCTGCAGCAACGCTCCAAGAAGCCGGTAAAACTTGGTCGCGACCAACGGCTGAGATCCGAAGGCGACATGGGGTCGACTGGATTCTGGGGCTTTTGTTATCGCGACCTACATCGACAGAAAAATAAACAAGGTGAGAATACAGACAACACACAGCCCATCAACAAGCAGAAGCAACGTTACCGTGATCGCCCGCTTCCATTGATCCTTCTCGAATCCTGTGCGCGAGCTGAGATGATTCGTTCGGTGACCTTCAGTGATAACGCGAAAGCCGTTCGGTTTGCCCATGTTGTCGTCTTCGACACCTTGAATCTGGATGCGACCCATGAGCTTTGAGTTCGAGATGAAATCCTCGCGCGACTCGTAATACGCCATTGTGTCCCCCTCCAGCACACAGTATGTTGCCTTCCAGCTCTGCAGCAAGTCGCTCTTCTTGTTTAAGTAGCCTTCAAACGAGATGCCATCGCCACTCCGATACCGAACAGTGTGGGAGCGCGAGCGAGAGAGCGAACGGGGTTTCACGCGGGACGACGCTGGAGCTGGCGGCGTACCAGGTCCATTTGCTACTTTCTTGTGCTTGTCATTTTCGCTGTTTTCTTCCAGAAAGAACGTGCTGGTGTCGCCAATTCGCGCATGAGGTCGTCGAGGCGGCGCGCCAGGCTGGATGCGCTGCTGCAGAATGTTCATGAACGCGTTCATACGGTTGCGCTCAATCGGGTCCGTGTTCTTGATCGAGATCGCAATCTTCTCCGACCCGTGCAGCTGCTCCAAGCGGATGAGCAGCACTGTGCGCAGCGCATAGTTGTCGGAGATGCTGGCATACCCGTAGATCACGAAGACGCGCTGCCGTGTCTTGTTCCCATTCGCTCGCGGCGTCAGCGGAAACTCTCTGGCTTTTCTCGCGTGACTGGACTCAGTTTTCTCACCTTCCACTGCTGCTACTTGCTCTGGCTGCGGGAAGATGACAATGTCGTCGCCAATGGACTGCAGCAGCTGCGCCTTGAAGTCGCTCTGGTGCTGCTCATCAAAATCATCACTGTTCGATCGCATCAGTCCGTCACTGAGCTGGACGTTCTCGAGGATCGTCTCGTTCCCCGTGCGCACCGAGCCGATCTGCTTGATGGTGCCGGAAAGGTGCTTGTCGCCCGCCGGAGACTCATTCGCAGTTGTACTGGACGACTCAGTCGCACCATCTTCAGCAGCAGCAGCAGCAGCCGTAGCCGTACTCGACGTCGTCGTCAGCCGTCGGGTGTACTTTGTGAACGAGCACGAGGAGCTGAGCTGCAGCGTCGCGTTCTGCCAGAGCGTGTGGAAGAGCTCGCGCGACATCCACGGCGTCTCGATCTGCTCGATCTCGACCACGCACTCCTCCTCACCGTCGAGCGTGAGGTTGCTCTCGCGCCGGTTGAAGCTCGCGCGGTGCATCTTCCTCTCTTCTTGTTGATGCCGCTGTTTGTCTTCTTACCACCGATCAGAACGTACGCACCCACACAGACGACGTCACAGACACAACCAGAGAAACCACGCAAACGCACCACAGCAAGACAGACTGACAGGCGACGACGGACGACGCGGGACGGCACGAGCGTGAGAAGCGGTGGTGAAGACGGCGAGCGCTCGTGGTGCTGAGGCGGGAGATCCGCCGACACCGACGCGTCCAGATACAGATACAGACAGAGAGAGAGAGAGAGAAAGAGCGTCGCTGGTCTCCTCTTGTCTATCTGCTGCGCGCGCGTGTGGTGAAACGAAGTGAAGTGCGGGCTTTGCTGTGTTTGACTGACTTGAGGTGTCAACACCAGCTGAAAAACCAGAAACCAAACCACAGTGGGGACGCGAAAGACGACAAAAGTCGCACTTTAGTGAGCTGGCACACTACGAGCGATGTGCATTTCCTGTTCAACCAACAACAATCTCTATTTTCATAGTTTATATTAGTGATGTTTATCAATATAAAGAGATAAAACAGTACCCATGTTCTGGTGGAACAGTGGTTCACTCAAACAGTGGCTCGTCCTGGTGATGCTCATTTAACCCCTCTCAACATGCAACGATGCTGACTTGATCCTCATAGAAAGAATGTGTTCTGACAATCAAGTTTCCTGTTGAGAGCCGCTAAAAAGCGTCGCACACGTCACAGATTTTTGAACAGCCATTTTGATTTTCTCGCAGCAGCTGTTCGCGGCTTGTGGCTTCATTTCATTCCTTCTCTCGCTCTCATCTCCCGCGCGCGCCTGCAGCAGCAAAACGCGGCGAAGCGAAGCGCCCGCCCGCTCCCCCCTCACCACCACCCACCGTTTCCCTCTTGCTGCGCTGCTCTCCCTCGCTGCGACAATGGCGGCATTCCCCATTCTCCCGTCTCCTGCTCAAACGTGAGCTCTACGTCCTTCAGCTGACAGCACAAGACACGATAACAACAATGGCCTCCTCAAAGTCTCGTGCCGCCGCGATCCCAGACCTGCAGGGCTCACCGACGGCTGCGTCAGCAGCCACGTACTCGACAGCAGTGGAAGATGGAGACGTGATCGTGTCGCCGGACTCACTGCCGCTGGCGCCTCCATCGTCGTCGTCAAAGACTCGCTCGCGCACTGACTCGGAGAAGCGGTCGCTGCTCCACCAGGCGGTGCACCGACTGCAGTACTACGCGCCACCCATCGAGAGTGTGCGCACGGTGCTCGATGACTTCCAGGACTTCATCCAGCAGGGCAACATGATCGACCTCGCGATCGGCCTGATCCTCGGCAAGGCGTTCACGGACATTCTCAACTCGTTCGTGCTCGACATCCTCTCTCCGATCATCAGTCTCTTCTCAGGTAAGAAGGACAACGCGTTTGCCGGTCTCATGTCTATATGAACTGTGCGTTGGTCGAGCTCTTTGTGTGATACTAACTTTTCTTGTGGCAGAACGAAGCATTGCCAACTATTATTGTGTAGCCCGTTGCCCAGCGAGTCTTCCGCACTGCACCAACACGACCTGGGAGACGTGGAAGCAAGGTAAGGAGACCGCATCCAGCGATGATTGATTGGTTGACACATTGGCTTGCTGCTTGAACCCGCTCGCACGACCCTAATGTGCTTATTTTTCTGTTGTCAAATTGCTTACAGCGCGCGACGCTGGCGCAATTACGATCAACTACGGTCTCTTTCTCGAGAACATCGTCAACTTCATCATCAACGCCATCTTTCTCTACATCGCGATCAAGAAATGTACGTCACGCGCATGTGACGAGGGTCAATTGCACCTTGTGTACGCTCACTCATCTCACCTTCTCTTTGGTCATATGTTTGGTGCGAATGTGTAACAACCAGTCTTTGAGGTCGTGTTCGAGCGCAACGTGAACGTGAAGAAGCAGTGTCCGTTCTGCAAAGAGTTCATCAAAGGCGCCGCGACGGTCTGCAAGGAGTGCGGCTCCCATCTCTCCTGAGCACTCTCTGGCGATTCTATTAGAGGCAGCAGCGGCGATAACTGATACTATAGTACTAGCCTCACCAATCTCAATAATAATGTACACGTACTGAGCTGTCTGTCTCGTCGAAGGTGCTGGCAAACGCACACGCATGGGGGACTCGAGTTTTCCATGATGCTGATGAATTTGTCCACAGTCGTATCTCTCTCAACACAGCACTTGTACACCCTGTTAAAAGTGATTGGAAGCCAAACTCCAGTATGAAAGGGAGTGTCTTTCTTGATGCGCGCGTCATCAAAAACGAGCCAGCCCATCATCACCAAAAATTTACCCAAGTGAAAATTCGTACTTAAACGATCTTTGTCGTACTTTAACAAGACATTTCGCACTTAAACGCATCGTAATCGTACTTTAGTGCATCGATTCGTACTTTAACGAAGCGAAGTGAAACTGCGATAACAGCAAAAGGAAGAGACAAACAAGCAAACCCCCTGCCTCGCTTTCTCATAACCCGAAGACGCCAGTAGAAGAGAGGGAGGAGCTCTCTCTTGGTGATCGCGCGCTCTCTATCCATCCGTCCAGCCATCCGCTTCCTTCCGCAGCTTCCAGTGCCAGCCCACGCGCGTAGCTGACGGTGGGTGTATTTGCACGCGCCTCCCCGCATCACGAGCGCTCGATTGGTGCCTTCCGTGTGCGCCAACTCGCTCTGCATCGCACGCTGTCGTTGTCCATCGGTGTGAAGTGAAGGACGCCGGTGTAGATCGCGACGATGATGAGAGAGAATGCGCCACCTGTGGCGTCGCCATCACGTAGAAGTCAAGCCGTAGATGCTGCTGGTGATGGTGCGGCGTCGATCGAGTCCAAAATGGCGCAGAAACAACAGAGCCAACAGCAGCAAGCACGTCCGAATGCGAATGCGAACACAATCAGGAGAAGGGATGCTGCAGACGACGATGATGAGCTGTCGTGCCACTCGATGCTGCTGTTCATGAAGGGTCGGCTGCAGTACGCGCACCAGAACATGACGCGCAACCACGTGATCTTCTTCCTCAAGCAGCACATCCCGATCCTCGAGTGGCTGCCGTCCTACGACCTGCGCGAAGACCTGCAGTACGACATCGTCGCGGGCGTGACGGTCGGCATGATGATCGTGCCGCAGGAGATCTCGCTGAGCACGATGATGGGCGTGCCGCCGATCTACGGACTCTACACCGCGGCGCTCGTGCCGATGATCTACCCGCTCTTTGGCACGTCGCGCGTGCTCTCGGTCGCGAATGGCGCCGAGGTGTCGCTGCTCGTGGGCTCGGCGATCAAGAAGATTGAGAGCGTCGAAGAGCGCGTGGCGACGGGCATCCTGCTGTCGTTCCTCACGGGACTGATCCTGCTCATGATGGGCGTGTTCCGACTGGGCATCTTGGCGGATTTCTTCTCGCGACCGGTCATGGGCGGCTTCATCTCGGCCGGCGGCGTGCTCATCATGCTCTCGCAGTGTGCGAATTGGTTTGGCGTCAAAGTGCCGAGTCGCGATCTGCCGTTCCTGAGCGTATTGGATCTGATCGAGAAGAGCACGCACATGAACGGCAAGAGTTTCTTCTTGGGGCTGTTCTCGATTCTGATCCTCCTCGGCATGCGCCTGCTCAAGCGCAGCGTCGTGCGCGAGATGGCAAAGCTGGAAGAAGAGCTCGAAGAAGAGTTTGAACTGGAGAGTGCGCGCGCTGAGCAGCGTCACAACGAAGCGTTCATGGACGACGAAGCCAGCAGCAGCGGTGGAGAAGACGACGGAGAGAGTACCTACGAAGACATTGAGCTGGGCGACTTCTCGGGTGCAGGTCCTGATGCAGCCGCAGAAGTATCAGCGAAGAAGAAGAAACCCGTGAAGAAAAGCTCGTCCGAGTCGCTCACTGATCCGGATGTCCAGCAGGGGAAACCAGCGCGATCGCGTCGCCCAGTGCCGGACGGAAACGGTAGTGGGACGCCTCGCATGCCGACGTCCAGGTGGCAAAACCTCCCGTCCGTGTTCAGCACTGGCGCTCTTCGCCGCAGTGACTTCATCGCATCGCCCTGGGATCCGAATGCGCGGAAACTGAACACAACAAACGATCTCTATGAGATGGAAGCGCGGTCGTGCCGCCAGTCCGACATTTCCACAATAACGCGAAGCACACGGCATCGGTTGGGGAACTCGAACTCGATGATGGACGAGGGCGTCGGCTTCTCGCTCTCTGACGAAGACTACCTCTCGCGAGAACAGCCGCGTGATCACTCGTTCATGTCTCGAAGGACTGGCGCGACCGAAGACGCAGCGAACCGCCGTGTTCCGCTCCCACCGTCATTGGTGCGCTCGAGTTCCGAGTCGTCGGTTCTCTCGAGAGTGTCCGAGGGTCCAACGCCGCGACGCCGCAAGAACAGCGACGAGATGAAAGCGCCTGCTAGCCCCAACAATAACGACACTGCGACTGGCGCCTCAGAACAGAGAGATTCGTCCTGGACTGAAGAAACACATGCGAAACCTGAACAATTGCCAAAGTTCACTCGAGTGAAGAACATGGCGTCACCTGCCAAGTCCATCGCCAGCGACACAGACTCGGCGTGCTCTACGACAGCATTGACTGGCCGATCGATGGACTCGCTGGCGTCCAACTCGATGTCGATCCGTATCATCCGCTCGAAGATCGCCGTACTGATCGCGCTGCGACTCGTGTGTGAGCTCGGTGCGTTCATGGTCTGCTTGATCGGCGGCATCATCGGCTACTTGTCTCAAGAGGGCGACTTGGTGCTCACGGGCAACGTCCCTGGCGGATATCCATCTCCGATTCTCCCCTGGTACGGCTTTCTCAACAAGGTGATTGAGACCGATCGCCTGTACCACATCATCATCGACACGCTCTCGATCGCGATCATCTCATACATGTCGAGCATCGCGATGGCGAAGCGTCTGGCGATCAAGGAAGGATACCGCATTCGCCCCAACCAGGAGCTCATCGCGCTTGGGTTTTCGAATTTAGTCGGCTCGTTCTTCCAGTCGATGCCTGCGACGGGAGGTCTCTCGCGAACGGCTGTGAACATGCAGAACGCTCGCACGCAGCTTGCCTCGCTGATCACCGTCGGTATTGTTGTGCTTGCTCTGTACACGGCCACGTCAGTGCTGGCGTACCTGCCCAAGGCGAGTCTCGCGGCGATCATCATTGTCGCTGGCCAGTCGTTGATCGAAACCAAGGAGGCGAAGTGGCTGTACCGAGTGAAACGCGACGAGTTCTACGTGTGGCTGGCGTCGTTCGTCCTCACGGTCACGCTCGGCGTGCTCCCAGGTCTGCTCTCGTCGATTTTCTGCTCGCTTGTCGCTGTGATTTACAAAACGCGCCGACCGACGCTGACAATGCTCGGCGAAGTCGTTGACGAAGTTACTGGCGAGAAGAAACTCGTGGACCTCGATCTGTACCCGGACACCGCGTACCCTCTCTCTGACATCGTGGTGATCCGCGTCGAAGGCGCGTTGTATTTTGCCAACTGCGAGTACATTGAACGCGTGATCGAGCGCGAGATCAGCAAACGGCAGCAGACTGAGGGTGTGTACGTGCACGGTGTAATCATCGACGCGTGCTCGATCATGGACTGGGACTCGACGACGATCCAGATGATGAAGCACCTGCAAGAAGACCTGATCATCCGCGGCATCCAGCTCTCGATCGTGAACGCGCGCGACCGGCTGCACAACCTGCTCGAGTCGTCCGACTACCTCTACGGTATCGTGCGCAACGACTCGCGCATCGGCTTCGACGAAGCGATCACTGCGATTCGCGACATGGCCGTCTCGCCCGCCAACCTGCAGAACGTGGATTTCGGCGAGAGCCTACACGCGACCACCGCTGCTTCCCGAATCTGAGGATAAACAAGAAGAGAAGAGGTCCCATGGTAGTACTGCTAGCTCAGTAACAGGAGAGCGTAAGCATTCAGTAGAATAGAGAGTAGTGTAGCCCTTTTGATGTTCTCGTAAAAAAAAAGTATTCGTTCAAAAGCGTATATTATCATGTACTTACTACCTCCAGATGACTTCTCGTTCCCCCTGAGTTTGATAAGGGGGGGGGGGGTATTCTCTGGCGATGGGACTGTATTAATTATACACTAAAGGGATCATATTGTTGCGCAGCACAGCGACAATTTCACTCGGGACGAACAAAGTTGAGTGTGCTCAACGCGGCGAGGTGTGGAGATGTCAGTGACATCCTACGTCTGACTCGACCTCCGACTGCTTACTGCAGCACGAGGTAGGAGCTCGTCGGAGACACCAGTGACGAAGCTGGGGACAACGGAGCCACCAAGCCAAGATGCGGCAGCGGCGACGTCACCCCCAGCACGTGGCCGACTTCAGCAGCTTTCTTCCGTTGGGCCAACCCCGTTTCTTCATCCCGATCGTCAAACGATAGGTGGATGCTGTCCACATGGTCCCACCCGAGGTCATGGTGCAGGAAATCGAGCGACTGCGCGCACAGGTTGCGCGCGACGAGCAGTTTTCCTGCCTCTTTGTATCGCGTCGCAGCCTCTCGAAGCGCAGCCACCGCCGAG
>JAASFI010001070.1:0-11998 GCA_023333705.1 Globisporangium viniferum | reverse complement strand
CCGGGCCTCTCGTGCTCGCTGGAGGACTACCTCGTGCGCCTCAAGGGCATCCAGGCCAAGGCCGGCGACTTCATGACCAAGTGCGGCGTCGCGGCCAGCGGATCGCTCAGCTCGGAGCTGCGTCTCTTCGACAACCCAGCGACCAAACTGTGCAGCAGCCCGTACTAATTGATCAAACGCAACAAAGTCCGTGCTCCACGCCAGTCGTGTCTGTCCTCCATCCATCCTGGAGGTCAGACATGGCTACAACAAAAATCAAAATTAGGGTAAATAGCCTAATCATGGAGGACTCCCTAGAATAAATCCGAGTCTGCATCAGATCTGATTCAAAGCTGTTTCTGATATGCATCCTTCGTTTGGGCTGGCTTTTTCAAAGATACCATTTTTTCAGTAATGCAACACCTGGAGCTGTTGGAGCTGCTCGGCTCAGGCGGCTACGCGAGGTGCTGTATTGCCAGCGCTCACACTATTAAATGGCCGTATGCTACTGCTCTGGACTGACCTGCGTTCGCATGTGTCTGTGTCGTGTATATCAAGCGTGCATTTGGTTCGGCGCAAGTGCGACAATGCGCTCCTGGGTGCGTTTGTGCTTTCTGCTCTGTGCTGCTCTTTCCTCAAGCCAGCATTGCCTGCTCTTCATAGAATGGACACCAGAGCCTGATCACCTTTGACGTGCTGTCGTGCTTGTAATCATATAGCGCTGAAGCGCATCCCAAAGGAGAAGCTCGCCTCACCACAACAGCAGGCGCGTCTGCGTACGGAGCAGCAGATCCTCACGACGCTGCAGAGTCCGTATCTCTGTCGATCTTCTGCATCGCGTGTAGACGACGACAGTGTCAACAGTGAAACTAGCAATGATGACGACCATCACCACTGTCTGCTGATGGAGTACATTGACGGCAAGCCGCTCTACCAGTGCGTCTGGAAGTACAAGGACCACAGGGGACGGCTCCCCGAGCCCGTCGCCAAGTTCTTTGCGGCGCAGATCGTACTCGCAGTGCGCGCATTGCACGCTCGGGGCTTTGTGCATCGCGACTTGAAGAGCGGCAATGTGCTCGTGAACCAGCAGGGCTTTGTCAAAGTGATCGACTTTGGGTTCGCAAAGCAGATCGGCTCGGAGCGCACCACTTCGTTCTGTGGGACGCACTACATCATGGCGCCTGAGATCTTTACGAGGAGCGCGTACGGGCTGGAAGTGGACTGGTGGTGAGAGAACAAGTGAAGCCTAGGCTGCCTGTCTGTCTTGTGTGAGCTTCTCTTCAGGGTGTTCTCAAGTGATGTATGTTGTATGATTCCAATGCTTGTAGGAGTCTGGGCGTCGTGATCTACGAGATGGTGGTAGGGCGGCCGCCGTGGGAGTACAAGCCGACTGCCGGAGCTCCACTCGACAAGTACTTTGAGTCTGTGGCCACGTTTGCAACCCAATTGCAAAGAGAAGATCTGGATTTCTCAGCTCAAGATCAATCAGCAGCAGCGACAGCAACGGCACCTCCAACGCTAAGCGAAGAGCTGAAGTCGCTGCTACGGTACGAAGTAGCGATTTCTACGTGATATGCTGTCAGAATCTGGTTGTCTGACCTTCTTAAAATCACATTGTGGCGATGACCTGTGTAGTGGCCTTTTGGCGATGCAACCGGAGCAGAGACTCGGGTTCCGAGGTGCAGCCGAGGTACACTCATATCAAGATGCGGTAGTACTTCAAAGTACTAAAGTAGTAGTGAATTTATGCATTGGTTAACTTTGTGAACTGTTTTGTGATTTATACACCAGGTGATGGCGCATCCGTGGTTCGACGGAGTCGACTGGGAGCTCTTCGAAGCGGAAGAGACCCGGCAAAGCGAGATCTCCGTCCCATACAACCTCCCAATAGACTTTGTGGCTGATTTATCGAGCAATGCGCTTCATATGCAAGACGCGCTAGCGGAAGAGTTGTCGAGTGCCGAGAGCATCGATCCCGAGGACAACGCCAAGTACTTCGCGGCTTTTTAGTACAAATATGAAAGCATGTATTCATCATTCCCTTTACTCAGTGATGCGAGGCAGAGTATGTATTGAGAGAGGGCCTGAAGGTGAGTGGGTACTACTAGCGGTAACTTAGCAGACGCGCTTGACGAACGCCTGCTGCGCGTGTCTGCTCTCTTCGGCCTTGACGTTCGCGCGCTTGGTGCTCTCGTTCGCCTTCGCGATGTGCTCGTCAATAAACTGCGCGATGTTCGGGTGGAACTCGTACCGGCCGCCAAAGAAGTCGACGTAGTTCGAGCCGTCGTAGAGGTAGCCTTCGGGGAGTGGGTCCATCGCCTACATGAGCCACAAACAGCAAGAACCAAAGTATGTCAACAAATCACAGCACACTACTTTGCACGACCGAGCTGGTGTACAAGTAAACTCACGTGTTCTTTCTGGATTGCTCGCTTCTCCTCGATGCTGACCGAGCCCTTACTGCGCAACGGCGCCACGGATTTCTCAACGTGCGCGTAGCAGTTGAGCAGCAGGTCGTGCAGCTTGGCGGCGTCCAGGCCCACGCCAGTGATCTGGAGTTCTAGGGACAGCACACTGCCATTTCCATCGTCATCACAATTCTTCTCGTCTTGCTGGCTTGCTACAGTTCTAGTGTTCTTGCTGTTAGGCTCAAGGCGCATCCTGGCGCACGTGCCAGTGGAGACGTAGCGGTAGACGCAATCTGGCTCGCTCGCAAACGTGACGCGACCTTCGACGCCCCAGCAACGTGAGCCAAACTCCAGTTCCTCGGCCTCGGAATGCGTTTGCTGCTGCTGCTGGTGCTGGTAGTTGGACGCATTCGAGTCAGCACCAGAGTTCACCATCAACTGAGAAGAAGCAGAGCGGTTGTTGGCGCTGTTGTTCGCACGTACTTTGTCTGCCGCGAGCGCCTGGGCGAGGCGGATACCCTTCGCCTTCTCGTGGTTCTTATTCGGATACATCTTCTCGAGCGCCTTGGAGAACGCAACAAAGGGCGTCAGAGTCGAGCCGACCAGGTGCAAGAACCGCGAGCGCTCCATTCCAGGTGCCACCTCAAAGCGCATCGTCTCGGGCATCTGACTGGTGTTTTTCGACAGCTCGGCGACGTATGGAGAGACTACCCCACGATCAACGCCATCGCCATTCTGGGCATCCCATTCGGGGAAGTGCGCTTCGCGGTAGCTGACGTAGTAGGCGCTTTCAAAGCGGTCGACGGCGAGCAGCGACGTGATCGGCCCTTCGAAGACGTCCTGCGAGAGCACTTGGATGTCTGCGAACGGGTTCGTCTGGTCGATGTGGAAGCGCAGTCGCCCCAGCTGGCTCGATGAGATCTCCGAGCTGTGGGTGACCACGACGTGGGTCGTGAACCCCGCCGTGAGCTGGTCAAAGAGCTTTGGGAACGGACTCTGCGCCGCCAGGGGGTCCGGTAGGTACACGTTCGTCGCGCTCACGCAGGCGACCAGCAGGCTCAGTTTGGTCTGAAGCGGCGGTGAGGGACTGCATGCCACGCGCTTGATCGCCGACGCGGCGGTGATCGGGTCCACGTACCCGACGACCGCGAGCATGATGCGCGGATGCAGCAGCGGGTTCACATTCGATCTGATGTGCTCAAGAGTCTTTGTGAGCTTGAGTTGAACCTGCTTGAAAGTGTACTGCTCGTAGAGCTCGCCGTCTTTCTCATGCATCTTGGCATCGCGGGCGTTCACGACAACGTGCACCCAGTCGTTCGCCCCCGACGAGAACTCGCAGACCGACTTGGAGATCCCGATTACGTCACTCCCGGGAATGCCGAGCATGACTGTGACGGGCACGCAGAGCTTGTTCAGGTCCTGGGCCTTGGGTTTGCCCAGCGTCGTGACCGGGTTCGCGTCCTTGGGGATGAACCACTTTGGGAAGAACTCGTCGGCAACGAGTCTCAGGGCACTCGCATTGGAACTCTGCTGACCTGGACCTGAGCCTGCACCGCGCTGGCTCTTCACGAGCTCCTCGCACATTCTGTGAACCACGAGAGGCAAAGCCTCGGTGGAGTTAGCCTGACCACCGTCGTCGTTGCTTCGAGGCGTGGCGCCGCCGTCGAACGCAAGGCTGAGGTCGTCCGGGCGGTAGAACGGGATCTCGAGTGCCTCGGCCGCGCTCTTCCAGGTGTTGTTGAGCACGCGTAGGATCTCTTCCTGAAAGCACGAGCCCGAGAGCAGCGGGATGAACAGTTCCTGGGACGAGAACGAGAACGGCAGCGACTCGGACAGCTAGCAAATAATAGCAGGTATACAACACAATGGCTCTCAGAACAGCTGCAAAACCTAGTGCTGGTGCGACTACGTGGGATCTGGTTGTACGTACCGGCGTGGCGTTCGTATGCAGATCTGGCTTGAGATCGATCTGCAAGAGCACGAGCTCTTCAAACTGCGAAGACACGATCCGGAAGCTGCGCACGTGTTTCGCAAACGAGACCAGGATTGGGTTCATGTGCGGCGTCAGGAACACGAAGCCACCGGAGAAGAGGCGCATTGTGCCGTTCACGCTCGGCAGCTCGTCGGAGTTGAGCAAGAGCATCGCCTTGGCAAGCGCCACTTGGGCTGTCGCCTGTGAGTCGCGGCCTTGTTCACCGCCAGTACTAGTGGTAGAATTGGAGTTTGTACTCGGGACGTCGTCAACCATCGCGTCCAGGGTGGCGACAGCGTGGCCCAGCTGGATCGCGGGGCTCTGCAGCATGAACTCGGAGCGCAGCGTCGCCAGGAGCGCGCGCACGAAATCCGCTTCTTTGCCGCTGTGGATCCACGAGCGGAAGTAGGGAAACGCCTCGGTCACGCTGATGAACGATTCCTTGGCTGCTGTCTTTATAGAGTGCTGGCGTCGTCCAGTAGCGGCCCTTAGAAGGATCGAATCACCGACAACGAGGGAGCCAAGCGACTCGGAGGGCTCGAGTTTACTGGGGATCTTCACGAGACTCAGCGACGCGTACAGCAGATTGATTTCTAGTGGGAACATTGTACCAAAAAACTTGTTAGACAAACAAGCACCCTTCACATCACAGTAGTAGGCTTTGAAAAATCAGGTGTTGGCTGTACCGTTGGCTCGAAAGTCCGTCGTGAGCCCTCGGCTGTCGAGGCACTCGACGTGCAGAACCAGGTTCTCGTCCAAGAAACTGGGAGCCAGCTCCTGCAGCACGCTGTGGGATTGCGACCGCGAGTACTCGGCCATGGCGCTCATCGCCATGGACTTTGCGTCCTTAATGCGCTGTTGCAGCGACGAAGACGTTTTGCTAGCTGCTACAAGCTCTCGCACCGCGCTCTTGAAGCCTTTGAGCAGCAGCACGTACAACTCAATGAGCAGCTGCGTGTCCTTGGCGTTGCTCTGCAAGTCTGCGTGCTGCTCCAGCTGTTCCGACGGCGGGTGCACGAGCGCGTCTTCGTCCACGATGCGGCTGCAGACCCTGCCGGTCGACAGGAAGTACGTGCGCACGAACCGCACACCGGAGAACGGATCTTCCACCTGCACGAGCATGTGGGTGGCTGGGAACGCGCTGCTCACCCCAGCGTCCTTGAGGAACACCGAGTTGGAGGATCTGTTGGTCAGCGCACTCGTCCGCTTCCCAAAGAGCATGCGGCTCCCACGTGTGGGCAGCACACTGAGCCCGCGTGACTCGTACTGCATTGTGCCGAATTCGTAAAAGCTGAGCAGGTCTTCGCCGATTTCGGTCTCGCACTTGGCGTTTCGCGCCTCGGAGGACTCGGCGTGGTCGAGCTTCAGCAGGAACTGGTTGTAGTGGTGTATGAGCAGCGGCTCGGCCTCTTGGGCGACGCGCTTGGCGCTGAACGCGTCCAGCTCGAGCATGAGGTCGCGCAGCCGGCTCGAGACGTTCACGACCTCGTGGTTCATCGTGAAGAAGCCCTTGTTGCTACTACCGTTAGCACCACTGTCACCACTTTCGCTCTCAAGCCCGTAGGACTGGATCAGCGGCCACTTTTCCGGGATCATCGTATCTTGCAAGTCTAGTCCGCTCTTCTTGTCGACACCGTACGGGATGCCGATACGCTTGATACCGGAGACCATGGCCTTGAACGCCCGGATCTTGCGCGCCTCCTGCTCGTCCGGGTCCATCGCGTCGTGGAACGTGAGCTCCTGCACGTTGCGCCACCTGGCGATCATGGGCAGGATCTTGACCGCCGCGTCACCTTCCGATGAGTAGAAGATCGCGATCCGCTGCGCGGTGATGAGCAGCACGACGTCCTCGAGGCGCTCGTGCTGCTGCGAGATCACCTGTTCGCCCAGGAGCTCCTGGCCGGAGCTCCCCAGAAAGAGAAACTTGAGCGCGGCCTGCGAGAGCGTGGAGTGGAAGGAGTCGACACCGCCGATCAGCAGCAGCGCGTCCACGGCAGAGTCACTACCACCGCCGCAGAGCTGCTGCTGGAGCTTTTGCACGCGCTCGAAGCTGTTGCTGCCGGCGAACTCGACCTCTCGCCAGCCCATTGGTACTATTTGCCGTCGACTGGGCTGGCTGCAATGCTGCTAAGTGTCGTGCTTTACGTGTTGTTTGGTGAGAACGAGTGCGTCTCTCTCACTCTCTCTGTGGGCACGTGGGGCCACCACGCGCGACTCGCCGCCCGTGTATCTTGAAAGGGCGTCCAAAGCTTGGAAGAGCGAGTGTGATGGGTTAAAAAATCAAGATTCTCAAATTTTGTATCTCGAATGATACCCGGTAACGAAGGAAGAAAGCCACTTCGGCTCAAGAGTAAGGAGATAGAAACCTGGCCTTCTTACTGGTATTGCTCGTCTTGGAATAGCTGCTCTCTTGATATGATGAGAGCGATATACCCCAAGGGCATGTACACGATGTAGGCAGGCAGCTCAACTACACGGCTGCCAGCTTTTTTCCAACATCTATGACAGCTTCATGGATGCCCGTGAGTGGTGTCTGGGCTCTCCATCGGAGTGAATACCACGGGTCATTCAGTCTCAGCATCCGAAGACCCCCCCTCCCCCCTTCGTGGACAATCGGCAGCGTCCCCCAGAGTGGACACAAGCGTTCGTCTTCGTGGGAATGTACCAGAGCCTGACTGATAGGTAGAAAAAGCGAGTTGATCGGCCTTCTTGTCCTCGAATCTTTGTGCTGGGTGCTGGCTATTTCAAGACGCTAATCTGATGGACAAAAACGCTAACTCACCGTCACTTGCCAACGCCTCTCGTTAGGGTGTCAAAGCAGCAAAAAGACTACAGTCGTTGCTGCTCCGTCTCGTATTTTGAAACGGACATTCTCCGTCGAGTGGCTGTGCTCAGCCATGCTTACGATGTGCTCCTTCTCAAAGCCCACTGCTCCTAGTGTTCTGACCCAAGGCCCGTTCTCTCTCTCTATCTCTTCAAGGTCTGTTAGCAGGTAGTACAAGCAGGGCTTCGTGTCTGATGCGCTCATTTGGCGCCGAAACTGACTGTGAACGATGGCGCAATGGTGAAAAGAGAACCAAGAGATGGCGGATTCTGCATTGCTTATTTCTACAACACCAGCCCAACTAGCAGATCAAGATGAGGAAGGACCACAGCGATGCAGTCCGAGCTGCCGCGGTTACCAAGATGCAGCCCAACGAGAGCGTGCAGGAGGACAACAGTGACGACGCTAACGGCGACAACGACAACCGGCCATTGCTCAAGGCGAACGCAAGCCAGATCGAGGATCAGAGTGCACCTGATGGAGGAGCTACCGCCGTCCACCACCCTCTGCGAAGCTGGAAGCGCATCCGCGCGCTCGGGTACATCGGGTTTGCAGCGTTCAACTTCAGCATCATGTCGGTGTGCGTCAAGTACGCGAGTCGCCACGTGACGTCGCACGAGACCGTCTTCTGGCGCACGAGCATCGCGTGGCTCCTCAACTTTGTACGTCCGGCGACCTACATGAAGTGCGCTTGCATCGTTGACCCTGACTGACTCTTGTCTCGTATTACTTACTAAATGTGCCCCGTGCAGATCATACTGAAGCTCAAGCACGTGGACCTGATCGTGGAGCCAAAGTACCACAAGATCCTGGTCTTTCGCTGCTTCATCGCCATGGTCGGCATCAGTCTCCAGTTCTACGCCATGCAGCGGATGGTGCTCACGGACGCCGTGGTGATCATCTTCACGAGTCCCGTGCTAACCTTCCTCTTGGCAAGTTACGTGCATAATGCGTGAGGTTACGTCTGAGTGACCGGTGGACTTACTGACTAACCATATTGGTATTATGCAGGGAGCGCTGGTGCTTGGCGAAGCGGTCGAGCGGATTGACTTTCTCAGTGGGATCTTCGCGTACTGCGGTGTGATCTTCGTGGCGCGTCCCGCGTTCCTGTTCCCGGCGCACGTGACAACGAAAGACGCGACCGCGATCGCGGTGCTCTGTGCGATGGGCGGCGCGTTCACCCAGGCGTGCGCGTACATCTGCATGCGCAAGCTCCACGACGTGAACTACATGGTAATCATCCACTACTTCCTGCTCTTCGGGATCTACTTCTCGCTACTCACGCTCTCGTTCTTCAACGTGGTAAGTGTGTGTTCGATCATGTACTTCCGTAGAGAAGACTCACTCCGATTCTAACACCTAACACCGACTCTGTTGGTGTCTTGTCGATCCTGAAAGAGCCCCAAGTTCCACCTCGCGGGTGAGGTGATCCTGGCGCTCTTTGGTAGCGGCCTGTTCGCGTTTGTGGGGCAGATCTTCCTTACCAAGGGCTTCCAGCAGAAGAGCGCGGGCATCGCGTCGGTCATGCGCTACTTCGACGTGTTCTTCGTGTTCGTCTGGGGCACGACGCTGCTGGGCGAGTAGGTGAGCGGCTACAGCGTCTTCGGCGGCCTCGTGCTCATCGCCGGCGCTGTGAGCATCGGCGTCCGGCGCGCGCGGACCAAGAAGTGAGTCCAGTGAGTCCAGAGGTCGCTTCGACACATACAATATCAGTCGGTAGTCTCCCAGTCAGTCGCAACATCGCAATTCACAACCAGAAGCCAGTAGCAGCACAGAGCGTGAACCTCCCACAGGTGACATATATAAAGCGTACCCACGGAATACTGGCCTAATCTAAAATGCGCTTTCGTGAGTGCGAGTACTGCGTGTGTGCTGTTGTTGTGTGTGTGTTTGCTGACGTTGGTGTGTGTCTGTGGGAGCACGGCACGGAACGATTCTCAATCAAGGCTCCGCCATGGTGCCGTAGTTGTTGCTGCTATTGCTCACGTGGTTGCCGTTGTAGAGCCCGGAGCTCTTCTTGGCATTCGTGGACGGAGTCGTGAGCGGCGACGCGCGCGGCGTGATGCTCTGGCGCAGCGTCAATTCGTAGTCCGAGTACTCATCGAGCTGCAGTACGGGCGCGCGCCACTTGGCGAGCACGTCCGGCGTCCACACAAACACAAACACGCCGACGCAGAACGCGGCGATGAGGTGGCCGCACACGGCGGCGGGCAGCACGCAGAGCGGCGACTCGTAGGCGTTCGGGATGATACGCTCCCAGAGCACGTACACGCTGTAGAGCGGCAGCACGACGCGCGCGCCGAACCAGCAGACGTACGTGAGGTAGAAGAACGCCTTGTGCACGGGCGTCTTGCCGTAGCCGAGCTGCTCGAGGAACGTCGTAATGTTGAGCGGGATGACCGCAAACTCGACCAGCAAAAACAGCGACAGCAGGTAAAAGTCCATGCCACACCCGGCGTGGAAGTTGTAGATCAAGTACGGCACGCTGTAGCAATGGACAGATATCAATACCAATATGGGGTCAGGTTAGCAGGCGATTGACCCAATGCGAAGCATATACAAGCGTTCAATACGTACGCGGCGACGATGTGGTGGATCACGAACACGCGCCAGAGCGGCACTTTCCAGCGCACGAGCACGTAGAGGTCAAAGAGAAAGTAGCCGCACGCTGTTGTGTCCCATATACAATCACATAACGCAACATTGTCAGTCACACACGCAACACATAACGAGATGCGCCAGAACGCTCGCTAGGAATCGCAAGCAGCAGCAAGTACGTACACAAGGAGAAGAGTGCGGTGGCGGCGGACGTGGAGCGCAGCGGCATCAGGTCGTCGTCCCATTGCTGCCTGAGCGCGGTCGTAAGCATGCCGATCACGATCACCACGGCGTGGATCGTCGAGTTCACACTGCGCATCAAACAGAGAGAGAGAGAGAGAGAGAGCTCAATCAGTACAATGCACCACTAGTGTCCATACACGCGCGTAGAGAACAGCAAGAGTACACACGCACCGCGAGGCCCAGTCGCCCTGCTCGGCGTGGGAGAAGTCGCGGTAGACGCGCACGTGGCGCTGCGAGAGCACGCTGGCGGCGCGGAAGAGGCCCGCCCAGAGCGCGGTGGAGAGCAGCAGCAGCACCAGGTTGCGCGGCGCCGACGACAGCAACGACATCCTTGTGTAGAGACTTGAGATGAAGAGATCGAGTGGTCGAGCGAGCGGCGGATCTGCGGGTGGATGCGCGCGGGATCGGCTGGTCGGCTGCTGGATGGCGTGTTCAAAAGTGAAGGAGCGTGGCGCCGCATGAATGAGGTTCCGAAGGGAGGGACCAGTAAGCGGCCGCGGCAGGATGGCAGAGCAACTGAGTTCTGTCTGCTTTGTGTGTGTGAGTGGCACGTTACAGTAGTTTTACTCATTATCATATATTCTATTTACATAGATGGTGGCGGGATATTGTAAGAAAGAGGTGCGTGGGATACCAAAATCAGTATGTTAAACGGTGATGTGCACAATCTGATTCATTATGTTTGTGAGGTGCATAAATAGATACCCGTTGCAAAGAGATGAAAACTACTGGATAGCGTGACTGATGAGTGTGACTTGGTGGGTTCATGCGCGCAGTTGGTTTTGCGTTTGTTTTTGATGAAGGTCTTTTGACCTGCAAAAAAAGTCCGTTCTTCAGAGAAACTGATTTTTTGCCAATAGAAATGCATCTTGAACGCGATTTTAGCCAATAGAAGATTTTCAAAGTGGTAGAAAATATCTCCAGATTTTTTAGCGAGGCGGGTAGGGTTCGTGGCGGAACACTGACGAGCCAAATATCAAATTCAAACTGTTTCAGTACATTGGAATGGCTGCAAATGAGATTGACTTGAAACCTGTAAGAAGGGTGGTCGCACATCATCGCGTTAGTGGTAATGTACTGATTAACTGTAAATTGAGCGAATGGAGATATTGCTCTATAAACCTTTCAAATACAATTCCTGGTAAGCGTGATATACTTCTATAGATGATACAGCATGGATCCATCGACCTTCGTTCGTTCAAATTTAATGCAAATGTGCGGGGCTTAATATGATGTTATTTATTGCCAATTTGATCACTTGTCATCAAGTTTCTAGTTTTTTCAACCCCCCCCAAAAAGTATAGGGCAAAATCCTTGGTCATGTCAGCACTTTTAACAATGATAAATCTAGCAAATGCATCAATTCCCTTTTGTTTGCTGTTTTGTGCATTCGATGATGTGCAGTTACTGACACCACCAACCAGAACCAGAACTACTGTCCATACTAAAAAGGAATGATAGTAAATTCCGCCACAGGGTGGATTGCGCATTCAACCCTAATTTTGGGGGAACTTTCTTCCTTCATAGCTATACTGTGACGATCGGGCTGCACACTACACCTTTTTCAGCTCATGTTATGAAGACCTTTGGTTCAAATCATGAGCGCCTCAGCTCAAATCAGGTGGCCTATCAAGTAGAATATCATGCGACTGGACGGTGACTGTGTGGACCACATAAAATAATTAAGGCAGGAAGGGAATGGCTTTGGGCGGGAAATACGAGCGAGTAAAGCCCGCGCGGAAGCTCCGCGCGCAGTTGTTCTGCCATCACTTCCAGATTTGCCGCCATGGTGAAGCACGACCAGACCCTGCGCCATGCTGCCAAGCTCCGCATCCTCGCCGCTGCCAGAGAAGACCGTGATTGGAGATCGGTTGCCTCGGCCCACGAAGTGAACAAAAGAACGGCAGCAAATTGGGTCTCGACTGCTCACACGACCGACGTATGGGAACCAGTGGGGGGGGGGGGGGGGGGGGG
>JAASFI010001069.1:0-12000 GCA_023333705.1 Globisporangium viniferum | reverse complement strand
TATCTCGGCAACTAAGCGAACGGACCCACTTTTTTTTCCAACACAAGTTAATCATTTTTCAAGGGCTATCTGGAGCACTTTTTAAATTTTTCGTCCTCCCCCTAGAAGACGAACGGTCCTCTATCTAAACCCTAAACCCTAGAAAATCCGAACCAAAGCGACTCATCATGGTTCAGCTCCAAGAGCCGAACCCAAATGACTTGAACTTTGTATGATGCTGAGCCTGTTTAGGGACTATGATACGAGCGTCAGCATTTTGACAGCTTTCACAGAGTGCAACATCACATCACTTGCTTTCGCTTTTCAGATACTTTGTGTACTTATTGTGACGTGTCCATCATAATTGAATGCAATCTGTGCAAATATAATGGCGTGTGAGGTGCTACAAACTCAGCCCGTTTCCTCCAGACCCGCAAAATGCTCTCAATAGAAAAGCTCTGCAAGGCGCGAAGACTTGCTCAAAGCAAAGCAAAGGCAGACAGATACGCCGTCAGCTAGTTGACATGAGCAGCGGCGGCAGGCGCGAGAGCGACTTCCTCTGCTCGCCGATCCCGCGCGACCCGTCGCAGGTTTTCTTCGTGGAGGCGCGCGCGCGACGTCAGGTACGTCACTAAACTACCATCCATCGTTTCACTCACTGCCTCTGTATGCATTACCCCCGTTATTCCCTATTGACGAGAAAGGGCTGCTGCAGCCAAAGCTCAGCGGAGGTGACAGCTTCCTGACAGAACCAGAGGGCGAAGAGATGGCGAGAGCACGTGGTGCCAGCGGATATGTGGAGCAGCTGGAGGAGCGCATACTCACGCTGGAGAGAGAGCGGAAGCAGCGTACGTTTGAGTTGGCGTTCGATCGTTTGGTTGCTGTTTTGTTTTGGATCTCTTTCGTGGCTGATTCAACCTCTCTTTATTTTTTATTTGCTGCGCATTCGCTTGAGTAGAGCAAGAGATGGCAGAAAGCGAGAGCGACCGAAGCGCGAAGCGGCAGCGACTGCAGATCGAAAGCATCGCCTCGTCAAAGGTGCACACATGGTCGTGCTTTGCGTCGCAGATCTTGATGCCACAGCGCTAACATCTCTGTGGGTTTGTTTGTGCTGTTACCTATTACCTGTTGCAGTGCATTCAGCTGCAGAAGGAGGTTGAGACGCTGCAGATCCAGATCGAGCGCAACTCCGAACTCCATCAGATTGAGCTGAAAGAGCGCGATCTGCAGCTGGACCAGCTTCGGCGCCAGCTCAAGTACGCGGTCGCGGAGGAGGAAGAGACGCGGAGCGAACTCAAGACGGTGACGAACGAGTACTCGAGCGAGAAGCTCAAGATGCAGAAGAAGATCGTGGAGCTCGACTCGAAGCTGCAGTTTGTCGAAAGCAGTTTGAACGAGTGGAAGGAGAAAGCCCTGGAGAGTGCGAGTCAGCTCCGAACGGTCACGCGGCAATCGAAGCTGAAGGTGCGCCGAGCGTGTGGTGTATTATCGTATGGTACTCTACTTGTAGGCTCTAACGTGTCGTTTCTTTTTCATATTTGCGCATCCTAGATCCAGCTTCTCGAAGATCAACTGGAAATCGCAGTGACTGCTGCAAACTCGACGAAGTCAAAGGTAAGTCTGACCATCAGTGTTGAGTTCGCCGTTGATTCACACGCACACCTAAAACCATGCTGACGGACGCTGCTGGTGCTGAGCAGCAGGATCCGCTGCTTGAATCCAAACTGCGCTTGCTGGAACTGCAGCTGAAAGAGAAAGACTTTGAGGTGCAGAGCGCCAACACGAGCTTGGCGGGTGCGCTAGAAACGGTCGAGAACGCGCGCGACATTCGCGCATTGAACGGAAAGATCGAACATTTGGAATCGGCGGAGCGCAAGCTGAAAGCTGAGGTATGGCTTGTTTTTATTGTTGAATGTGGATAAATGTTGTGCCACATAACTAATGCTCCGTTGTCCGTCACAGCTCGTCGACCTGATCGAATCGTCGAAGCACGCGTCTGTTCTCGAAGAGAAAGTGTACCAAGCGCAGCGAAAGCTTCAAGCCAGCGAGGAGAAAAACGCTCAAGCGCAAAAACGGATTGTAAGTCTGTCATCTGTATGCTGTATGTTATGGTTGGATGCATGCGCCAGGTCTAATTGTGAGGTGCTACAGGAAAGCTACCTGGTGCTGGAGGAATCGCACAGACAGTTTCGAGAGTATTTTGAGCCAGTTGTGAACGATCCGAAGAGTAAGTTTGTTGTTCTTCACTCCATATCCTGTGATGTGGGAATGTCGGAACTAATTGAATGATTCTGCTTATGTCATCAAAAAGGCGGCGTCTCGCTTGAGCAATTGATCAATCAGCCAGCGACGACGGTCATTCAGCTGTACAAAGCGCGTCAAAACGCGTTCGAGATGCTTTTCGAGCAAAAAAACAATGCTGACCTCCAGCTTCGACGCCTCGAACAGCAGCACGACAAACTGCAAAGTGACCTCATTACTTCCGGCAACCAATCGGCGAAACTGGAAGTTCAGGTTGCGGAACTGCAGCAGAAAATTGCAGATGTCAACAACGTCGTTGTCCACTTGCGCCGAGTCAATGAAGAGCTTGTGGCGATCCTCCAAACCTACGAGACGAACCCGGATGAGTCAAATGCCACGGAGTTGTCATTGGAGCGCGTCAAGCTACTCGACTCTTCGCTGAAGCAAGCCGACGACTTGATCAAGCAGATGGAGACCTCCCAGAAAACAATGTCTACGCCAGCGATGGTCAAGAATTACGAGCTTCGCATTGAGCATCTGGAGAAAGAATTAACGGAAGCCAAACACCTAAACAGCAACCTGACGAAACATCTTGAAAAGGTCGAGATGGAGCTTGCCGTTTTCGAGAAGCGGCTGGGAAAAGGCGAGTTCAATGTGGAGACGACCAAGATCGTGCATCTCTCAGTGAATCCAACCCGAGAGATGCTCGAAAACAAAAACAAAACCAGCGAGGTGGAGAAACTGCGACAGGAGAACGACACCCTGCGATTGAAGCTCGAGCGACTGAGCGGCAGCGCGTCGGACGTTGAGGTGAGTGGCAATACCAGGAGTTCCTGATGTCTTTTCGTTTGATCTCACAGCATCTTGTTTTTTGTTCAGATGACTCCTGCGGCATCGGAGAGTGCGTTCACCACCACGACCTCATACGAGACAGTTGAAGGCCAGAAGCTCCTCAACAAGCGGCTGAAGGAGGTGTTCCGCGAGCAGATCCAGCAGTACCGCGAGGCGGTGCATCTTCTGACGGGCTTCAAGGTCGATCTGAAGAAAAGCAACGGCGTGGAACTGCTGCGCCTGCGCTCAGTCTACGCTGACCACGAAGACGACGAGTTGCTCGTGCGCATGGAGGCGAACGGCGCGCTGGAGCTGTTGGAGACGGACTTTTGTGCGCAGATCAACCAGCGAGTGTTCGCGTACCTCACCACGTGCCGCTCCTTCCCGGCATTCCTCGCGACGCTAACGCTGCATCTTTTCGAGAAGCAGACGTTCCAGGGGAACTAACCATTCATCCATCAATACATTCAGGCAGTCATGCGCGTTCTTTTCAGTAGTTTGTGATGATGTCCGCTTTTGAGGGTTCTTCTGTCTCACTCCAAAGCCTAGCCAGCGGCATATTCATCACAGACACTCCAACTGTAAAGCTAGAATGCTCCATTTTCTGTTGGCACTGACCACTGGACTGCATAGTGTGGAGAAAAAGCAATACAGTATGTATACTGTAGATGCGTGCGTTAGGTGTTGCAAGTGCCTTATTTCGTCAGTGTTGCAACACGTGAAGAATCACGGCAAGGTACAACTGTAACTAGCGTCATGTGGCAACCGCCTATTGTCTTTCACCACGGCTGCTGGTTGCTGAGGACTGCTGCTAAATACCGGTAGATCATCTCATACTGCTCCTGCTCATACCGATACACAGACACACAGAGAAATATATGGAGTCAGCAAACACTGAACAATCACAGATCAGCGCCTCAATTAGTAGAAAAAGACTCACCGGTGTCTGGACCATCCCTGGACGCTGAGACCGGATACGGTGCACCACTTGCTGGACGTTCAGCGCTGCAAGCAGCCCTTCTTCCTTGTCGTCGGCACTGGACGCCATCGCTCTGTGGATGTCTCGCAGCATGATGTCGACCGCGATGAACGTCCCCGAGCGTCCGATTCCCGCACTGCAGTGCACCACCACGCGCGCAGTGACGCCGTGCGACCGAGACGCTTCCTCCCGATACGTGTTCACCATCTCGAGCATTGGCGCGATCACTCGGAAGTCTTGCAACACGCCGTGATCTGGCCAAATCGTCAGCTGCAGCTGCTGGATGACCCGACTGGGAGATGCAACGCCCTTGCTATCCACACACCACACTTTGAAAAGACGGACGATGAATCCGTGCGAGGCCGGATGGTCTTCTTCTCCGACCAGCTGCACGTGTACGCCGTTGAAGTCCACGGTTTGGCCGCGCTTGTCCCAGTACAGATCGGCCTTTAGTCGCTCTCGCTCCACAAAGTTGGTGAGCATGAGAATCACGTGCACGTCGCACTCCCAGACCATGTGCCAGAAGTCGCAGATCGCACTCGGAATCGGCGCGCAGCACGCGATGTAGTTGTCGTCCACAAAGTTGGCGTTGATGTAGTCACCCGCCGGGATGTTGTCCGGATTCAGCAGATGCACGCGGGTTTTGTCGAACGGCAGCACGTCTCGGTACCGGTTCTTGGCTTTCGTGAACTTGGTTTGCGGCGTGATCGCGTCTTCGTACCACGGCGCTCGGTCAATGCTCCAGCAGATCTCCAGGTACTCGCGCTCGAACCCAGACCGCGTGTTCCCGCTCGGGCATTGGAGCTGGTCAACCTGCATACGAAATAACGACAAGGAGAAACAAGCATCAGCAATGAGCATCTACTAGAGTGACCACGGAGGAGCACAAGAGCACGCTACAGCTGCTGAGCACTACCTTGTAGAGAAAATCTTGAACCACTTGCGCGCATCTCGGCGGTAAATGCTGCAGACTCGAGAACGCGCGGCGCAGAAACGCGATGTCTACAGCAAAAGCAAGGCGCAAGCGCCACTCAGTTAGTGAGCGAGCGACAAAGCAAACAATAGCCCGCAGGGCGTGGTGGTTGGTGCCACTGGGAAGCGCGTGGGGCGTGGGGAGGGAGCCTACCGCTTTGCGGGGATCCGCTCGTGGAAGAAGTGTGCGTGGCGCTGGTGGAAGCGGCGCGACTGCCAGTTGGAAAGTACGGCTCAGCGCTCATGGGGCGTGGCTGCTCAACCGTGAGCGGAGAGGGGGCGTACGCCGGGCTCTCTCGCGGCGAACGACGCTCGGGCGGACGGACGGCGACAGCGGCGTTCTTGCTTGCCGCCTTGACGCTTTCCTCAAGCAGCGCTATGTTGTCGCTTTTCCTTTGGTTTTCTTAACACGCTCATAACCTGCGAAAACAGATTTGGATAATCATCACTGCTATTGAAAGGTATTGATTTTAAGAGTTTGCTGTAATAGCAAATCGAAACTTGCTTCAAAACAGTTTTTTTCTCCACTCCAAGTATTAATATATGAAGGGTTTGGTAGGAATGTTGGCGAAGGAATACGGAATGGTGGTAAAAGGGCTAGGGAACGACAACGTTTGTAAGAGCTTCAGATAAAAGAGCTCCGTGCTTCTATTTTGCAGTCTGAAACGCAGGTTTTACAACCAAAAATAGAGATGGTAGAAGAAGGTTCACCCTGCAAAATGATTTGCGGACAATGATTCTTGTCGACTTGTACCAGCTGTGCTATATTAACGACTTGACTCATTTTCTGCGAATTACTAGTATTGTTGACTCGATACCGACCGACCAGCAACTCCTCAGCTAATAAATATAAAAGAATAATAATTTAAAAAGGTATTAATGCACTCTAAAGAGGTATTTGTAGTATTTGTTATAATGAACAAATAATGATATTAAAAATCACAGTTTCTTTTTTGTTCATTATTCATGGAGGGTAAAAATGTGATTTAAAAATCAGTGAGGTAAAACTGTGATTTAGAAATCACAGTTTTGAGTTTTAAAAACTCACATTTTCTTTCTTAATTCAGTATTGTAAGGTGGCTGGCCTGTCGCTGGTTGATCTACAAGTCTACAAGTAACATTCGCGTAGTATTCAGCATAAATCTTCCAATGTGGCGAGTCAAGTGTTTGGGTTTACTCTGTAGCATAAACTGCACTCAGTTGTCCCCGTTTGTTTGCATTGGAGTTTTGAGACAGTGTGGGTTACTAAAAAATCGTGCAATTTTTTCATGCAAATAGATCCCGTGCTTTTTTTCTCCAAGAAACCCACTGCATGATTCAAAACGTGAGCAGGAGAGCGTTCAGATAAAATTCGCTTTCCCGCCTCCGCTGTCATGATTGTCAGAGCGAGCTGTTCTCCACGTCGTTTTTGTTGCTTCTGTCGAGAACATGTCAAATACGTCTCGAACAGGGTCGTCGTCGTCGTCGTCCCATGCATTCTGCCGCCTATAAAAGAGCAAATGTGCGCACAGAGTCCAACGTCGGTGATTGCTCGTTCTCGTTGCTGATTTTGCTAGACGCTGCCACGATACGCGGATGCCAGATCCTCGGAAATCTTGCCCTGAAGCAATTCAGTCGGATTTATAGTTCGCGGTCTTGATGCACTACACACTCCTTTAGCATTTGTCGAGCTGTGGCACAACTGGTGCACTAAACATCTCACATACTTTTCGTTCACAGTACATGCTCCAAAAGTACAGCCTCTGTTGACTTGAAGTGTACAGTATCCAGGAAGTTAAGATGAGTGCCTTGATATGCATAAGACATTTTGTTTTTTCGGCTTTGATGTCAATCGCAGGTGGTGGTTTGTTTGCAGTGTAACATACTTGGGGATTGAAAAATCCAAGGTGAAATATGACTTTTTGATAATATCTTGCAGTGCTGCCCAGCACACACCGCACAAACGTGATCATTATTATTGCCGCCAAGGCATAGACAGTCGGTGCTGTGTCGCAGTTGAGTCAACGCCGCCTTGCAATCGCGAGGAAGCTGAGAAATAAACGAACGCTTCATCTATCTGCGATGTGTCGTCTGTCGCCGTCTCTTTTAAGCGAAAGTTTCTTGCTCACAGCCAGACAGACTCACAATCTCAGATCGCGGAGCTGCTCCTGGGAACGGGTCGCCAGCAGATTACTAACGTTAATGGAAAAAGGTCCATCTGAGCTGAACCTACGTACGCACGTGCGGCTGCCCAGCGTCGAGATCGATCCGAAAGATCGTTTTCGTGGGAAGAAGAGACATTCGTTCGTGTTGCTGGGATTAAATAGATCTGTCCTAATTACGTGGTGATCACGAGCGCCGCGCGCCGTGGCGGATGCAGACACCGTGGCGCACTGCGCCTTTGTCGCAGCCGTCCTCTCTGCAGCGGCGACCTCCGCCGTGGGAGACGCACAACTGACCGCCCACCGCGCTCTTGGTGCAGTCCACCACCTCGCAGCGGCGGCCGCCTCCGTGCGCGATGCACAGCCCTCCTTTCAGCGCGGTCTTGGCGCAGTAGCTGGCTTTGCAGCGCTTGCCCCCGCCGTGCGCCGAGCACAGCCCTCCGGCCAGCGCCGACTTGGTGCACCCGTCCTCCTTGCAGCGCTTGCCGCCGCCGTGCGCGATGCAGTAGCCTCCTTCCTTCGCGCTCTTTATGCACTTGTCAACGTGGCAGCGGCGGCCGCCGCCGTGCGAGATGCAGTAGCCGCCGGTCTTGGCGCACTTGCGGCACTCGGGCACCTTGCAGAGCCGACTGGGCTTGTGGAACTCGCAGAACTCGCCAAAGACGCTGCTCACTTGGTGGTAGCAGTTCTTCTTGGCGCAGAGCGCGTCAAGTGCACTGGACATCCGGACTCGCGGGGGCTCGAAAGCGGGGTGGTACGTTGCTGCTGCTGCGCGCTCTTCGAAGTCCTCGTTGACGATAAAGCTCAGACTCATGCGCTGCATCTGGCTCTGACTCGGGTCCAGCTTGAGCATCGGCAGCTCAATGGTGCGCGTGGCGCTGGCGGCCTGGATCTTGGTCTCGAACGCGCCGCCTTGCGTCCAGCTGTGATCTTTGTGGTGGTGGTGGTGGTGGCTGGGCACGTAGACCGTCGGCTCCATGATGAAAATGGTCTCCTCGTGCATGGTCGGTCGTGGGGTCTTTCGCGGCGCAGATTGGGGAATGAGAGGCTCTGGGCGGGAGGCGGAGGCGGGCGAGAGGGAGGCAGGTGGTGTTGATCCA
Source organism: Globisporangium viniferum (assembly GCA_023333705.1). NCBI lineage: Eukaryota > Oomycota > Peronosporomycetes > Pythiales > Pythiaceae > Globisporangium > Globisporangium viniferum. The sequence continues at coordinate 3,757 of JAASFI010001069.1, read as the reverse complement.
TCACTCTCGTGGTTGTTACAAGAGAACGAGAGAGAACAAGAAAAAAGAAACCAGACCACCACCAGCAACAGCACAAACGAGGCGCAGGAAGGACAAGGGACCGCTTGCTTACTGAGCTCTTGCGGAGGACCCAAATTTCTCTTCCATCATCCGAGCCACCTCCCCAAAACTCAACTTTGGAACGCGAAAGCGCACTGAATCGCTTTGCCAAGGGTACTTATGTATGGAAGCTAATTGTAGAGCATTTCCATATTTTTACAGCATCGATCACGATCTAGCAACAAAGGATATCAATTTATACAGGAAGTATAGGACCCTCCAAGTGGACTGGCTATGGTCGCTTTCCCAACTGTGCGTGTTCCCTCGAAGTGGGGTGGGATCGCCATCAAAGTGCTCAAGGTTTTCCACCGCAACGAGAGACCGCGGGCGGAGCGTGTCCCAGGCTGGGTCTCTTGTGGACCCTCCTGCTCTGCTCTGCGAGAGAAACGTGGGACTGCACCGAACGAACGTGACTGCCCGGAGCGCGAAACGGCGATGCGCAAAAAGCGGTACCGAGTGCGAGATTGGTCCATTAACGCAGCAGGGCCGCATGCGCGCGCCTGCCAATCTCGCGGTGGTGCACCGAAGCGAATCCGCTGCCGTCCGTGCCTTGTTGTTGTCAACGGCGAATGACGCAACTGGGCACTGCAAGAGAAACCAGCCCATCCATCCGGTTTCCGTCACTCCCACTTTTGCGTTGCTGGTCCTCTGAAAATGCCAATGAGAGACCATCAAAACAGCACAAAGAGCTCCGCCGCTGACGTTGAAGTCTGCGTCTAAATAATGCGCGACAGAGGCAGGCCAGTGGGCGAACATGACGTGCTGTGCCTCAAGGATTCACACGCGCCAGTCAGCTTTGTCTGCATCTCGTCGATCGCCTGGGCTTTTCTGTTACATGAGGCTTTTTCTCCGCTCGTTTGCTCGTTTGCTCGTTTTGCAAAGCCCGCGCGTGCATCTTGGCTGCCAGCCGGGCTGCCTGCAACAGCGGTGGCAATCTACGAGAACAGCAATGTGCTGTCGCCAGTGCCGCTTTGTCACCGAACTCTCTGATTCACGACAACCAGCATGAAGGCATTCCAGGCATCGAATGAATGGGTTCCTCTCGCATGCACTCTCCCGTCGGACAGAAAAGAGGCACCCCAGTAGTGTGCAATCAATAGACTGCGGTGGTGCTGACCACTTGGAAGAGAAAAGTACAAACCTGCTCAACTTAATCCTTCGAAGTTTATAATCTCTATATTTGAAATCAAGTGAAAGATTCAAACCTCCTCAACTTAATCCCTCCTAATCTCATAGCTGTCTATTTGTAGTCAAAATCGATTCTCCCCATATTTAGTTGTTACAAAAGGAGCTTAACAATTGCTCAATTCCCAACTCCCCGGTTATTATCCTTCACAAGTACAGTAATTTGGATAATGCAAGCGGAAGTTTTACAAGAAAAAAGCGCAAGCGTCAGCGCTTTAAGTGGCCGATATGGTTCTTAGCGAGCGAAGTAACACCCCAAAATCGAATGTATTGCCAAATGTATTCATCTTTCAGTATGGAGGGGGCTTCCTATCACTCGCACTTTATTACTATGGACACGCAGTGAGCTCGCTCACGGTTCAACAAGCGCCAATACATTTCAGCGATTATATACCTCGACGGCATTAACCAACACAGGCAGAGTCATGTCAGGTTTGTGAATGCAGCCAGCGTTGTGGAATAACTCCAAGTCAAAGGTTACTGAATAGTTCTGCTCATGACATTTTGTTTTGGAATTCACTATGGGGTCATAATGAATCAGAACTGTATAGGGGATCCCTAAAACGTTGAGGCTACTAGCGCGTATTTCTCCAATTAGAGCCCGGTGCGCGAAAATTGCCCCCCTTGGCTCCGAAACCGGGCACTAAAAAATATAAGCCCTATCCAAATAGAGCCCTGTATTTTTCGAGCAAAGCTACACAAGGCAGACACACTGGTGAATATCCTAAACTGTACTACAGTAAAGTAAGTAGTAAACGATAAGAAGACCATAATATGGTCTTCTCATAACATATGAGTTTACCAGACGAATGCTCTTATGTCCAGCACCGGACTGACCCATAACGCGGTGATATTTTGAATTTGTACAGCAGTTTCGCTCGCATGCAGCATGACGCCAGATATTAAAATAGTTAAACAAGAAAAAGGTCCGAAAAAGATAGGTGCAATCTGTAATAATTAAGTATAGAGGAACCGCTATCTAGCAAAAAATGGGGCCAGAATAACTGTTAGTTGGAACAAATTGCGAGCTCAGCTGTTCACGCCGTACACAACTGCAGGCTGATGTTTCAACATCTACTCACGGCATGACAGCGAGTAAGGAAGTTGTGTATGTCGTTGTGTAGTGCAAGTTGTGTAAGTCTGAGTGCTGCGAACAACCAAGTGCATCACGCTGATCATGCGAAACAAAATGAGGGACTCAGGGCGGATGCGAGTCCGCCCTGAACTACACCGCTATTTAGATCGACGCAACGAGACTGACCTCATGACCAATACTCCCTCTCCCGCCAAGCAATAGCTCAATCGGTTTCAATCTACCTTCCTCGGTTCAGCTCACATGTAATTACAGTTGAAGACACCATAAAGGGTACAATTTTTTTGTTAGCAACAATTTCTAGAGTGAGTAGTAATGTTGCACTGTCTAACTCTATCCACCTCAGGAGTGCACAGACTCTCACCGCCTCCGACTTTTGTACTCAAGCTACAGCGGAATCTTACCGCTTCCGACCTTTATGCTAAAGCTTATTGAATTATAGTACTCGTCTGTCGATCACACCTGTTTCAGCCATTCAACCCCTCTCTAATTGTGCGACTTATACCATCAAGTTTTGGCCAACGCCATCTAAACCAATACGCTCAACACAATACAAAATCAGTCGATGAGCACGTTGCAGTTCAAAGACAGACCCCAATTTGTGACGGGGTGTCACGCAGCACGTTCAGCAGAGGAAGCTGGGAACTCGGCGTCGAGTCTTGGCATGCTTGTTGGCACGCACGCTGGGTTCCGGGGAAGCGGGCAGGGGCAACGGCTCTGGTTTATCGGGCAAAATAGACTGTGTATTTAGTTGGATTATAAACACACAAACATATGAACTAAACTATGCACGCTGTTGTATCAGGATACAACAGCCTTGCGAGACCAGAATGACTGGTCCTCGCGAACTCACACTTGCGCAGCATTAGCTCAACATTGTCATGGCGTAATCGCGCCGAGTGAATGTGAACGGGGATTGCGCCCCGCTACACAATTAGACCACGGCGATCTGCAGTCGAAGTAGGCAATCCATACTATGAATGAACGCGTACATTATTTACACAAAGATTCCTACTACGCACCCAAGGAAACAGGCAGCTACTTAATAGCACCAAGCCGTTGAAAATGCACTCATAGTTTTCACTACAATTGCTGCGACTACACCTTTTCCAGTTCATTCATGAAGACCTTCGATTCAAATCATGAGCGCCTCAGCTCACCCTATTATTACCTTTTTAGCGTAATACTTGCCAAAAATAATACCTGCATTACTTGGTAAATTTTAGTTTCCAACAGGCATGTCAGACAAATCCCAGACTCCCTCGTAAAACTTCATTGTGTGGCGATGACACTTGCCGCACAGAGCAGCAGTAGCGACGAGCGGCAGGCTGTGGTCAGCAGCATTCTCGAGGAAGCGAGCGCGGTGGGCCTTGATCGTTG
>JAASFI010001068.1:0-12009 GCA_023333705.1 Globisporangium viniferum | reverse complement strand
GCCCCCCCCCCCCCCCCCCCCACAAAATATATTCAGAAGGCTTCTGCTCCTTCCTTCGATCCAACCAATCTGTCGAACTAATGTACCTCTACGTGGGATGCTGTATTCGAGTACCTTTGCCGCCTGTTTGCTGCAGAATATGTTCGTCTACTGGCGGAGATCAACTGAAACGAGAGCCGTCTTTGTTGGGAAGAAACTCGCCATGCAGATACGAGAAGTACAACAAGTATGACTCGTGTTTATCGATCGCACACTTACTCTAACCGAACCGAAGTTCCACAAGCTGAGGCTACTTTGCACCAAACAGCACACTCTTAGATGGTCGAATGGTACAACGGGATCTTTCCGCAGTCGACGGGATCAAACTCATGACGAACCGACTTGGCGGATCTCCCGTCGCGGGTGTAGCATACCATCTCGATGTCGGTCGAGCGCGTCCATCGCGAGCCCCACGGGTCGTACATCTGCATGTCGGTTTTGCACCAGCACTCTTGATCGAAGCCGCCGTCCCAGCGCTTGATGAAGATGTTGGCGGCCGAGCCGTATCCGACCCGGTGGTGCCACCACGCGCAGACGTACTTGGCGTTGTCCCAGTTGTAGTTGGAGAACGAGTAGCACTTGTTCCAGACGATGAAGCCTGCGCTCTCGATGGAGACGCCGCCGCTGACGGAGTCGACGGTAGCGACCGAGTGGTTGGACGCGGTAGCTTCGGGGACTGCAGTACTCTCCGCCGATGTAGTAGCGAACGTAGTGGTGGTAGTGAGTGCCAGTCCACAGGCAAGCGCTTGGGAGGCAGAAAGCATTGGGCTTGGACTTGTCCGCAAGAAAGAGAATTCAAAAGTGACCTAGCAAATGGGGTGAGCTCTCACGAGCCAAACCAAGTCAGTGCATGACAGGGCAGGCACAGAGGAGACAAAAGGGCATTTTATCTCGGAAGTGACCAGTTCGCTTTGCCGTTATGGAAGAGTGTATTCGAGGGATGATTTTGCGGATCCTACTGCTGTTGAGGCTGTCGATACTTGCTCCTGGAGTATGTCAACTTCTCGGGTATTCTGGGCTGAACGCGTTGCATGTATACGCAGTTTGTGGCCGCGTAGAACCCAGTAAAACTGTAATCATTTTCAGTAGGACACATGCTAATGCTTTTGACTGGACACGTATAGACGGACTCATACGAGGTTACAGTACCTAGACACACGAGGTCACGCTAATATTGCAAAACGCCGGTGAGGGAGACTGCCTGCATTACGTGTCTACACAACCTCAGTGCGCCTGAGCTGCATTCTGAGCAGTCGACGTTTGAAACCAACCTCAGGTTGGGGAGGGGTCAATGTACCAGCAGACTCAGCACACCACCATACGTCACTTCTGAAATTCTCGTTTCTCTTGATGACAGCAGACGCCAGGTTGAACTTTCATATCTCCTGTGTTGCTATACACTGTACACTGTACCTGCTGGAGAGACCTCACATCCAGACGACCGCCATCTATCAATGTTTGTTGTAGACAGCTCAACCCTCTTGAAGCGGACCTTGGACTTCAGTCGTGAGCGCTCCTCTGCGTTTACAGTACTCTCGTCAACCCTCGCGCGCAAGAGCGGCATTCACGGGTGTGGTAGGCAAACACAGCTCTCCAAATTTAGCAGAGGATCTGCCATTCAAGAAGTCTGCGAGTTTATGTGCCGCGCATGCACGACAGACTCCTTTGACGAAGCTCTGAAGAGGTGAAACGTACTCAGGGCATCGATTTTTGCTTTACTCTAGCGAAAGATAAAACAAGTGCGCTATTATCTATCGCTTGACCGCTCTTCTAGTCGCGCAGCCCACCACCGCCGCCTCCAATCCAGTCCAATGCGACTGGAGGACAAGACGGCACGGTATCGAATTCCCCCTTCACCTGCGCCGCCGATCTGCCATCGCGCGTAACGCAGCGAATGAGTCCGTCGTTCGACTTGGTCCAGCGCGAGCCCCACGGGTCGTAGGTCGACAGATCGCGGTCGCAGTGACACTCGTACTCGTATCGCCCGTCGTACGTCTTGAAGAAGAGGTTGTCGTACTCGCCGTAGCTGTAGTGGTTCCACGAGCAGGCGTACTTGACGTTGTCCCAGTTGTAGTTCTTCATCTTGGAGCAGCGGTGCAGGATCGGCACGTAGATGCCGCTGTTGATGGTGATGCCGGAACGGTTTGACCTAGCGGCCGGCGCTGGCGCGGATTCAATGACTGGCGATGTCGTGGTGTTCTGCGCGATGGCTGCGGTGACAACGAGAGCACCGAAGACGACGACTTGAGCGGAAGCAGCAACCATGGTGGAGGTAGCGCTAGTGGGAGATAAATTGGTTCCTATTGCTTGGCAGACTGAAGAATTGGAAGTGGGAGCGGTTTGGAGAGCCCGACAAGTGAGCGGGAACCAATGGAGCGGAGCGGCGCTTTCAGCGACATTCGCAAACCATTATAGAAGTCTTTTTGATCCGAGATCATAACGAGGAGGTACTGATTTGAAAGAGTGCAACTGTACCTGATTGTTGACGATGTGACGATACCAGAAGCAGAAGCAGAATCAGATGGAACAATAACTTTGGGCCTTTGAGAATTTCGATTGTCGCAGTGCCAGAGACGTTCGATACATTTTGAATTCCCATGCCAAGTAAGCCCTGATATGTAGCTCGCGACGCAAAAATGACTGATCTCCATTCAGATGTAGTCAAGAACCTGTAGCATCCTGAGGAGTTGGAGCACGAGCTACCACGCCACACCTAACAAAGGCACAAAGGACGGGAACGACAGACGGAAGACATTCTGTGGTTGGAAACAATGATCAGCAACCGACTGCACGCACGCACGTTCGCTGCATGTGCATTGCTGCAAATCTGGGTTCGCTTTCCAACACTGGAGGTACACTGACAAACAGTTGTACTGTACGGAAGAGTCCCGGTAGACCAGACCTCCTTCGTTTATGAATCTGTGTTAATAGCCAGAAATACGTAAAATTACTGCCAAAAGGATGATTAACCTTAATTTATGGATTACTTCTGGGAATACATAAATTTAGCTGTTCTAGGTTAATTAAATTGTGGGAAGAAAACCTGCGAGTGACGAAACTGGGCAATTATACTTGCATTAGAGGCTACAACTAAGTTTACGTGCCTGAATTCGAGTGGATGGCTGACTACTCATGGATAATCATTCATTCTTGGCTCTTTGATTTAGATGTTGTGGGTAAATTTACTACAATGAAGCAGCGAGTGGGTATGCGTAGGTATATTGATGAAAACTCGGTGGCGGAAATCGGTTTGTTTCGTGCAAGCATTCTGAGTAGCCATTTGAAGTCAGTCTATGGGCAAGTGAATTCGGTTTGACGTTTAGTAAAACAGTTAGAGGTGCGAGGTTTGGGATGTAGTAGAAACAAGCACGCCAGCGTTGACAAGTAGATGTACTTTAGTATTGTCTTCAGATTCATCGAGTGAAAAAGTCAAGGCAAACACAGCACCAATTGCAACCAATCGTTACCAAATCCACCGCACGGGTGGTTCCCCACAGAACGGCTGCGTGTCGAACTCGCTCTTGACTTGCGCCGCAGACCTCCCGTCGCGTGTGTAGCAACGCACGTCGGCGTCCTGCGACCACGTCCAGCGCGACCCCCACGGATCGTACGAGTTGAGACCGAGCATGCAGTGGCACTCCCTCTCGTACCTGCCGTCGTAGGTCTTGAAGAAGAGGTTGAAGTACTCTCTGTAGTTGTTGTGCGTCCATGAGCAGGCGTACTTGACGTTGTCCCAGTTGTAGTTGGTCAGCGTGTTGCACATGTACAGAAGTGGGGCGTAGTAGTTGATCGTGACACCGGAACGGTTGGTCTCAGCAGCAACTGGTACTGTCACTGGCGCAAGCGAGATCGCGGTTTCTTCGACAACTGGTATTGGCGAAGGCGTGGTCTGCGCGACAGCTGCGGCGGCTGCGAGACCGGCGATCAAAGAAACTTGGAAAGCGGCAGCAGCAACCATGGTAGGGAGATGGGGTTGGAACTTGCACTTGGTGGGTTGTTGGGAGAGACCAAATTTGAAACTGAACGAGATCGATGAAGAGCGCACCGACTGCTCAAGGTCGAGGCATGCGGTGAGTTTTGATAGCAGAGGTCACGACGACAAAGAGGTTCCCTCTAGCCCCAGGGTCGCACGGCGCAAAGGATCCTCCTTTGCCTTGTGATCATGGGCACAGGCTGCATCCACAATCACCGGACCGAATGCTTGCTTACAACTTGATTATTTAATCCATTCAGGACATCGTGGGTAAGTGACACTGTGTTTTTAGGTGTACCCGGCACTGTTGGGTCCGTAGACCGCCTTGAACTTTCTGATTAGACCTCGCTCAATGAGTAACAGTGTCTTATTTTGCGGACCTCCAAGTATAGTGTACTGAAGGTACTGTATACACAGCTGTGGTCCGTATCATTTTATATTTACGTATGCTTCTGCAGGCACATGTCCAAACTAACGCAGCCTTTGTTGCACCTAGACTGTTATGTACTTGACCCCATGCAGTTTCGTGAGCGCATTTCGCAAGAGGCGACGGATAGTGTAAAAATCAAAATTTTATCTTAGATACACGGCAACCGTCATCTATTGCAAATGCTAGCTCTTGACTCAAATTCTGTCTCTCTCTCCATCGCTCCGGACAACGATTAACTGAGCATGAAAGGGTCGGGGCAGCCGACCGAGTTAAACTCGCTCCGAGTCTGCGCCGCAGTCTTCCCGTCGCGCGTGTAGCATGTCACTTCGCGATCCGTTGAGTACTTCCAGCGCGAAGCCCAGGTACCGTAGCCACCCCATGACGCCACACCGGATTTGCAGTGGCACTGCTTCTCGTACGTGCCGTCGAACCTCTTGATGAAGAGGTTGAAGTAGTACTTGTACTTGACGTGCTCCCACGCGCAGGCGTACTTGATGTCGTCCCAGTTGTAGTTCCCCGGCGTGCCGCAGTTGTACAGGAGCGGTTCGTGGACGACGGCGTTGATCGACAGTCGGGAGCGGTTAGTTTCCACGTCAGCTGGCGCATCCGTTGGGGCTGGCGAAGTCGCGTTCTGCGCGGCAGCAGATGTAGCAGCGAAAGCTCCGAGTAGGAAGAGTTGAGTGGAAGCAGCGATCATCTTAGAGCGTGAGACTGGTGGTTTGGCACTTGGTTATTGGTTGGCAGCAAAAACGAAAGTGCCAGACGTTTAATGAAGGCGCCAAAAGTGAGAAGCAACCTCAACAGGTAGAGAAACCGACGGATAGCACGAGGGACCTCCTAGTGGAAGGTATACCTAACTATCAAAGAGTATGCGCTGGGATTTGAAGGCGAATGGAAAACAAGCACGCGCGATCACGATCGCAGTTGTTGCAAATCCGGGAGTCGTTTGCTTCAGTTGGTAGGTGCTTTGAGGTCCAAGCGCAGTCGATTCGACTTTCTCTGTGAACCTGTTCCAATAGACACGAAGCGTATTAGAGGGAAATACTACACTGGTGATGGCGATGTCCAAGCAAGAAGACTCGGAAGAAAGCGGTGGCCATCACAGAGTACGAGGCTGATGGATTGACGACTATTTGCTTGGTAGATAAGCGGAATTGAAAGTGAGAGAAGATTGAAGCGCTCACGAAACGAAGAAACGAATGCAGCAGTTTGTGAGGGTACTAACAGTAAGTACACAGCAAGATCCCCTGAGAGGTAGACGGTTTATTAAAAATACTCTTATAAAAGTTACCTGTATCGTACGTCCCTGGCACTCTAGTAGAAAACATTGGGGACGAAGAAAGAAGCCTACAGGCGGAGGGGATGTCCGCAGCAAGCACACACGACTTCACGACCAGATTGCCATTTCGATTCGTGTTGTACCGATGCTCTAACGTCTGGGTGTGCTGCTAACGTAAATGGACTCATCTGCAGTATTTCTGACTTGTTGGAGTGTTACAAGGCGTGGCCAGCAACAAGCTAATCCTCTAGAAAAACTCTGCCGTAGGTACTGTAGTATTCTTACAAGACGCTCCGCACTTGAATGTCCAAAATAACCGCAACCGGTTTGGACTGCATAGTTTGCAGTCAGATATTTGTCCTCTAAAATAGACATGACACAGGTTTTCCAGTTTCTGAAGCGGAGCAGATCGAGAGAAAACAACCAGGAGGTCTTTCATAACCTGGCCAAGAAAATCGCAACTCCGTTTTCAGATGTGAAAAATTCGGACTTGCTGGAAGGCGAAGTTCAGCAGCAGTTACAGGGTTGTAAGGCTGTCGTCGCCCATTTGTGGACAGCAAGTACCGTCTACGACTGTAGACGATTGCTGCTCGAGATGGGAGGGTCCCGGTAAGAGTGGAGCCCTCTGATACAAAATTTGTTGCCGAGTTGTCGAAAACCGGGAAAGTGCATGGAGGTACTACTATCAACATCTGATACTGACATGTGAGACTACGTGTGACGGACCCCTTTCCTCCAACTGGAGTACCACAGTTGATCACGTTTACTGTCAAGTGAAAGCCACCATGTACGCACAAGAGGTGACTGGCTTGATTGAGTTCCGGTGCAGCGCTCATAACCTAGCCTTCCGAAGCAACAATCTCATTATGGGGCTCGTGGTAACATCAGAAGTGAGATACGTGCTTTTGGTTGCAGATTTTGAACCTCAAGGTCTGTAGAGTCAATCACAGGACACAGTGGGATGTGGGCATATCATTCCTTCCTCGCGTTTCCCTCAATACCTCCCATCATTCGTGAAGGTTTCCTCTGGGTGGACAGGACACACAGGAGTCTCGCCATCTGATCTGAAAGGTCTCGACATCACACGATCACTCTTCAAGAGCGTCGATTTACATTCGAAACAACCGGTTTTGTTGGGTTTACAAGTGCACACTCGTTCCAAATGGATGAGGCAGGGTGCCTCTCGTCTCACGCACTGTTTCGTAGACATCAGACACTTGGCGAGTGATCGCTTTCGCGAAAATCCCTCGTAAGTCTCCACTCCCACGCCGTCCTGCCTGCCTGCCTGGCTTCTCACTTCTCAAATTCGCTCCACCCCGATCAAGTCCTTCTAAAGTATCAATGGTGTCTGCCTCCCAAGCATTTGTCTGTGGACTCGCCTTCGCTGCCTGCGTCGCTGCCGACCAAGTCCCAGAGGTAGCCAAGATGAACCTGTCGTCGAACTCGATCCAGTCCGCCAGTGCGACTGACATTTCCATCGAGGCGAGCGGGTCACTCATGTACAACAAGTGCCACTCGTGGGACAACTACAACTGGGACAACGCCAAGTTTGTGTGCGCCTGGTGGCACGACACGGACTACGGCTCGTACGCCAACCTGTTCATCAAGCGCTGGGACGGAGGCTTCGACTCGGACTGCTGGTGCGCGCAGGACATGAAGATGTACGACCCGTGGGGCTCGCGATGGACGCGCTCGTCCGACTGGGAGATGGTCTGCTACAACCGCGATGGACGTACAGCCGCGTCGGTCCGACACGAGTTCGACTCGGTGAGCTGTGGCGCGATTCCGATCCACTACTTTGGTCAACCAGACCCACACCACTAGAGACTAACAATCCGTAGGCGTTAATGCCTATTTTGTTTGGTATCGATAAAATTGTACGACACAATATATTGAATCTAAGTTACTTTGATTCAAACTAACGGCTTCGCTCTTGACAGATAGACTCCGTTGCTCGGTGGCACGGGGATTAGTGACTGCACTTGGCTGGAACATAGTCCGGATGCCCAGTGGTTAGTTGTAGACTAAGAGTACTGCATGCGGTTGAATTCGTAGAGAGATTTAGGAGGTTACAAGAGTCACTGGTGTTGGCCACCCAAGTATACGCAACTCCTACATAAAGGAATTCATGAAACATCATGCTAAAATTTTGTATGCATGCGCCAATCTGACGTTGCCCCAGCACTGCGAGCTTCTTGGTCCAGCTAATCTTGGCCGCCGCCGCCAATGTATTTCCAGCGGATGCTTGGGCAGCTGATCGCGTCGAACTGCGAGCGCGCTTGCTCCCCCGACTTGCCATCTCGCGTGTAGCACGTGACTCCGCCGTAGGTCGTTTTCGTCCAGTGCGCTCCCCACGGATTGTAGGAGGCGACATCCTTGTTGCAGTGGCACTCGGACACGAGACTGCCGTCGCCGCGCTTGTAGAAGAAGTTGTCCCACGAGAATCTGTCTTCTACGTGGTTCCATGAGCAGGCGTACTTGACGGTGTCGAAGCTGCCCACATCTTGTTGCAGATGTTAGTGATGGGGAGCCTCATAACTGCCGTGATGCTGTTGGTGTGGTTGGACCCAGTACTCTTCAGTTAAATGTGACAATAATGAGGGTGTCAATCTTGCCGAAGGAGCTCATGAAGAACTCAAACCTCTCGTCCGTAAGGAATCAAATGTCGCGTATGGACTTGGATGTGAACTGCACATTGATATCATAGACAGCAAGCTATCAATCAATCGAGCTAAAGTGCAAGTTCGGCCTGGCCATCGTACAGTGTTGCCTTATGCTGCGCAGTTAGTAGCCATGCTGGAACTCAACCACGTCCACCGCGAGCTCTAAGAGCCGTGCAGCGACGTGCCTATTGACTCGTATGTGCTGCTCACCGAACGTTTCCCCCGGTAGTAGATAGATGTTGTTGTTGTTGTTATTGTTGAGTGAGGTATATTAAGGTGCGCAATGCGACCGACAATATCCGGGCAGTAGATAGAGCTGCTATTCAAATATACTTCAGATGCTTAGGATAAGAATACCAGTATAACTGCACTTTTGTGATATGGTTTAGGAACATTCAGTACTACTAAAAGAGTACAAGCTGTCCACACTTCGTTCGTATCAAGCACAACATTCAAAGAAGTGTATGCTACTATAGTATCGACATCGGTCAGTAGCTACGTTGCTAGTAACCAACCCTACTGTAATTGAGCACGAACTAATCCCAACCCTACTGTAATTGAGTACGAACTAATCCCAACCACCTCCACCGCCACCCCAGTATCTCAGTTTCACAGGTGGGCAGTCTGGCAGCGCATTCATCTTGCCTTTCACTTGAGCAGCCGATTTGCCGTCCCGAGTGTAGCACCTCACTTGACCGTCCTGAGACTTGGTCCAGCGCGAGCCCCACGGGTCGTACGTTGCTAGATCCAAGTTGCAATGGCACTCGTACTCGAAGCCGCCGTCGAACCGCTTGAAGTATAGGTTGTAGTAGACGCTGCAGTTGTCGTGGATCCACGAGCACGCGTACTTGGCGGTGTCCCAGTTGTACGAGTTCATGTTGGTGCAGCGGTGCAGCACTGGTTCGCAGTATCCGTTGACAGCGTTCGTGTGGTTGGATTCTGCGCTTGGGATTGCCGTAGTCACATTCGCTCCGGACACGGCTGAGACAGCGAACAACCCGAAGGCTAGAGCTGGGAGCGGCTGCATTGAACTGTTTTCTTTTATTGGACTTGGTCGCTTGAGCACCTGGACGGCGATTGCGAACTGAGCTACGTCCAGTAGCCCTTGCTCGTTGATCAAACGTGCTTGACGCGGTAGTTTGGGAGACCATCAGATGCAAGTGTTCCGTATTCGAAGACCTCAAGCAGGGATTGTGGAGGCGTTCAGCAAGTTGCACCCGCGCGGTGCGCGCCACGAAGTCGGTGGGATTTCCCAACCTGGAACATGTTGGGCTTCCTCGCTTTCCATTCCTCACCCAAGCATTCAAGTCTCCGCTCAAGCTTCTCTAATATCCACAATGTCGCCAGTCATTCAAGTCAAATTCGCAACCTTCGTGCTCCTGGTGGACTCCGCCGCAGCTTCTACCGAGATCGCATCCGTTTTCGGGCGACTCGGCCCCAGGCAACACGATCCAGAATGGGTGATACGAGCCCGTGACCGTTCGATGCTCCACAACGAAATACACCGACTAGAACAACGTCCAGTACGCGTGCACCTGGCCGAACTACTGGACGCGCTACTATCACACCTTATTTCTTAAGCGGTTCGACGGCACCTGGGTGAGCGAGGGCGGCTGTGACAAGCACCTCGCGGTCTTCGACTCCTGAGGCTCGCGCTGGACATGGTCCCAGGTTGTTGACGTCACGTGCTACACGCGCGACGGCAAGTTCGCGAGTGTTACCCACCGGGCAGTCGACATTATCGGCAATTTTCCACCAATCCGTCCAAGTGGGTCGACGACAGCTACATTTACTTCCCTGAAGGCGCCAATTCCCATGTAAGTTGTAATGGTGGTGAGATTCTCGAAATACAAGCTCTCAATTGTTCTGTTGTTGTTATTAACTAAGAGAGAAGTGCTAAATTCTTCGTACTCTATTTGAAAAAAGATGGTTTGTGAATGAAGACTCTCAGACAGAGATTCAATTAGTTACATAAAGTACAAAAAGCAGGCTTAACCAACGGATACAAACGCACTCGTGTCATTCTATACTGAATCAGAGAGAACACTCGAGCGCTTGGGTCGGTCCTCCGTCGCTGGAACTTTGAGTCGGAGGCGATGGCCCAGGCATATGACGGTATGCCGCACTCAAATTGGCTGAACATACATTTCACCTTCTGTGTCGGTTACTTGGTCTTGCTGTCTGGCGGTGGGTGATACACGCAAACCTGGAAGCCTTTGGAGGCAAACGCAAAGACGAACTTCATGGATGTAGTGACGCCGCTGGTTGGTCCTCTTCCTTGGCTTCTTGGTTCTTGACTTGAGACTTGAGACTCGGGTGGCAAGTTAGACGAAGGCGACCAGGTCGTCGAGCTCGTACGGCCAGAAGGTGATGATTTCGTCGAGTTCGTATGGCCAGGTCATGATGGATGGAGGTTGGTGGTTGATGGCGTTGCTTCGGAGGTGAATTGCAAAGTGAGAGAGAGCAGCGAGGCGCCAAGCTGAGCGCTCGCGAGAAAGCAAAGAGAGCATTTCACTGAGAATCACTTGAGAAGTAGGTGAGAATGAAACATTGTCTGCGCCTCTTTCTCACCTCTCTCTCTCTCTCATATGTCCGCATCCGCATGTACATTGCTCACATGGGTTGTTACTTAATCTATTGGCTGCCCAGCACATCTGGTATCCTGACCAACGTTTCCCCGCTTTGGCACTGACGGTACCACCGGTGCTAGACATCCATCTGGTTTTCCTGTGCTTTTCGCTTCTGGCGTGTGGTAATGGGTTCATTTCTGCTGGTGTCATCGCGAACCACAGTTGCTTTGGAGTGACAGTAATAGCCAGATTTATAATTTCTCGAGCATGAGGAACTATCGAAGATGCAAGTTTTGTAGACGTGAAATGTGTTTAACTCGCGATTATGAATGGATCTCGCTCGCACCATCCGCGGGACATGTAGACGCACGAAACAATTTCAAACTTACAATTCAACACTAACAACAAGTCTCAGCCAGGTACTGAACGAGATATAATCCTCAGCACCTCATAATAAATCAAAAGACAAGGGGTCGGGTATGTGTGTTGAACTACTTTCGTCCAGGAATACTGTTCTAGAAGCAAGAGTAAAAATGGGCTATTGCTAGAGTGGCCCAAATCACCCATTGGCCACATCAAACTTCAGCACCTGCGATGCCTCCAGCACCTCTCAGAGGCTCATTTTACGGTAGAACAAAGCGAAACGAGGGTACATTGGCACCAGTATGAGCCCGTTCACGTCACACGCCACGCGTGACTCTCAGGCACAGGATTGCGTGACAGAATTACCCAGGAACACACAACGCACCGATGATAGTGCCAGCTCCACCTGCATAATTTTGGAAGGGAGCGCTGTGCGCGAGAAGAACAAGTTGGCACGTTGATGCAAGTATTGAGCCAGCGACGGAGCTGGTTCTCGTTGTTACTTATTGTAGCACCTTGAAGGGGGCTCTCCGACATTGGAAGAGAACGACGTCGCTGCGAAATAGTGCTTGGGCACGTCGATTCATAAATATATATCCGTATAATTTCGCGACGTGTGAACAATGCATCTGCAGCAGTAGCTTAAGATGTGTGTGTGTGTGTGTGTGTAGGAGGGGGGGGGGGGGGGGGGG
>JAASFI010001067.1:0-12010 GCA_023333705.1 Globisporangium viniferum | reverse complement strand
TAGTCCGTGGCCATGTTCGATGGAAGTAGCCCTTTCTTGTACTCCTTGAGCTCGTCCTCCCAGGACGGCGAGGGCACTGTCCACATCTCGGAGGCCTTGACGAGACTCGCAAGGAACGTCGAGGTCTCCGAGACCTGGTCATACACAGCTGGACCTGGAGTTGTTGGAGCTGGGATCGTGTCGTTCTGGGCGGAGGACTGAGACAATTCAGTTTCGCCACCAAGCATGCTGTTGAGGGACGCAATGTCATCTTCATCGCAGCGGTTGAGGCGGTAGAAGACCGCTGGGATCACGATACGCTTACCTATATCCGGAGCAAACTGGCCCAGAGCATCTCGAAGTCTAAGAGATGGAACCATATCGGAGCTCGAGGTGCGGAGCAGGTCAGCACATTTGTTAGTACCTGGTGCGGCTTTGTCGATGGTGTCGTACATAGCTAGCCACGCAGTATGTAGACTCCCGGCTGCCTTGATCTCCTTGGCGAACTTGGAGCTGCAGAAGCTGTCATCTTCACAAACTTTTGCGAGACGTTCAGCTAGAACATGAAAAAATTGTAACAAGGTTAGTGGACTAAGGTCATCACAGTAGGTCCATCAAGTATGGATAGGTACAACTCAGACATACCTGGTGGCACCCGGTCCGGGTTCGTCGTCGTAAACGACGGGTTGTCCTCGGGCACGACGCCGTCGATGATGTAGCCCTTCACGTGCTTGGGGGCCAAGTGCATGATGCGCTCCGTGAAATACGACCCGTAGCTCACGCCGTAGACGTACGTGTGCACGTCGTTCGGGTACAGGTTGCCCGTGAGGTACTCCATGTCCTTGGCGGCACTCGTGACGGAGAACGCCTCGGTCTTGTTCTCAATCTCGAAGAGGATGTCCCTCACGCAGTTGGGTACTTCTGTGAAGTCCGGGACGACGCCAGCAGGGCTGCCCTGAGCGAACGCCTGGGCGGCTTTGCACTCGAGAAAGTTGCTTCGCCCCGTGCCGCGGTGGTCGGTCGTATACAAATCCACGGTTTTCCCGAGCAGCTGCCAGAGGAGGTTCATGTGGACTTCCACTATGTATCACACAGCGCATCGAGTTGTCATAACCAGAGTTCAGTCAGAAAATCACTCAAGTGAGTAGCGTATACCACAACAAAAAGGATCACACTTACTGTCAACGGAGGAGGCTCCAGGCCCACCCTGCAACAGCCAAAGTGCCTTGCGGGTGCCGCCTTCCTGCTTCTTGGCTGGATCCGCGAGCAGGCGACGCACAAAGAGCTCGATCTCCTTCTCGCTCTCGCAGATGCCCTCGTGGCAGAGCGGCACACGCACGCCAGCGCACTCGAAGCTCGGAGCCGTCGCGTTGTTGGTGTCGCCATCGGGAGTAGACGCGGTGCAAGGGTACCACCCGTTGATCTCGAGTAGAGTTTGCGAAGCTGCCGTTGCGAGCTGGATGACCGAGGCAATGAGAGCAGCCGCCGCGAGCGGAGGGATCACGCGCATACTGAAAGCTGAAGATGGAAGGATAGTGAGGGTGAGAGGGGAGGTCTTGTTGTGCACTCGATGGCGAATTCGAAAATGAATGAATGAAGCGACTGCAGAGGCGTCACCGGTATCGTTGAGCCAGGTGGTACCATCCCATTGGCAGCCCAGGGATGGGATCGGGTTTCCAGTACAAGCAACTGATGATGCACCGTTGTGTGCATGTGTGCATGTGTGCATGGAGAAAATGAGGCGTTTACCTGTGAGCCACTCAGGAGGTATCCCGAGTTTTTAGGAGGACGTTCGCCCACCCGGGTTCACTGTTCAAAACGTTATGGTGAGTACAGTACGTTTACCGATACAATTTTGCTTGATTGAAGTACAATAATCCTCAAATGTCGTACAGTAGAAATCATGGGTTACCAAATCAGCCGATAACTCAGCGTGAAGCACTTCGAATGCGAAGTGCTCCTTCTGATTTTTTTTCTCCAAGGTCGATGGGTTCATTTCTTTTTGTCATGTCATGTAAAACCAGCAGCGAAATCCACCTCTGCACCAGATTTGGTTCCCGCCAAGCTATGGTACTGTGTATCGTATTGTCACGCATCCAAATTCCGATATCTTCGCATTCAACATCGCCATGAACACGCCGATCACGTTTTGTTTCCTGTCTGTAAGCCACACGTATTCCACCCACCAATGATGGATTCAATTGATCAGGGGTGGCTAACAATCTTGAGATGTTAACGCTCTGAGACTTGCAGAAGTGCTACAGTTTCGAGCATACCCAGGACCAGCATACTCGAGCTATGAGTCGTTTGTTTGGACTGCCAGCAACCACAGCGACAGTATGCAACTTACAGCTCTTGAGTAAGAAAGTCGTCCAAGAGCCAACTCGGTCAGGCATCTCGTCCACCCATAGTTTCGATGCAGAATGCGATAGGTGTGATTCAGGTAGTATGAGCGAGTGTTGGTTCAGAGGACGAGACAACAGTCAATCGCGGGAGATGACTCGAAGCGAGATGAGGTCAGGGAGGTCGTTGAAAACTGCTCAAGAGGCAAGCAAAATGCTAGCAATTACTGTATGAGGGGCCTATTAGCCACTTCTTTACCATAATATGTACTATTGTCGACAGCAAAAAGCAATAAATTCCACAGTCGTACATTTGTAGCGAGAAACACCTATTCATGAAATTTTTATGGCAGATCGTCAACATTTATCGCACAAAGGTGCTAGACTGATGCGTGCGTCCGTGTGAGTGTGACTTGACCTACACAGCGAAGGGTTTTTCTTTAACTATACTTTGACCGTACGCACAGACAGAATAGACACTCTCAACAGAAATGGATTGAAATGATAGACTGCAGTGTACGCAGTGACACGGCGTTCGTTCGCTCTCTGGGAAAAGTTAGCAGCTCCATGCATTGAACGCCAACATTAAGCCCCACCAAAAAGAGAAAACGCACTAACGACAGTGCCTGCTTTGCTTCCGTTGCAATACTTGTCTAAGTCAATGTGCAGTTGGTTCTCAGCGTCGTCGTCGCCGGTAGGAGATGCAGTGTCTGTACTCAAATTCAGACTTGAGTTTGTCGCTGGGCGATCGAGGCTGCCATGCTCTCCGAGATCGTGACCGCCGGGTCGATGTCGATGCGGGTCATCGTGCGCGTCATCTCGGAGATGTGGATCCGCAAGCACGGCATCGATGAGCGACATGCTCCTTGTAAGTAATTCGGTCTCGCGGTTCGAGGGGATAAATCTACTCAACGTGTTAATACGAGGTGCTGCGGTTTGCAAGCACGTCCTTGTGGTTGTTGAAGTTGTTGATCCCGCATTCACTTGGGGAGCTCGTCAAAGAAGATGCCCGGCCGAAGTGCTCTACACCCGCTTGTAAAGGGACGAGCTCAGTCGTCTCCTTCAGGTGTTGACAAGCCTGGTTCGTGCGTGCCGTTTCAAAAAAAGTCACGCACATGCTCTTGTAGATCGCGAACGATTTTGTGTGCACGTCCTCAAGGCACATCACGTACCCCACCAGCTTCGTCATGAGCTTCATGAAAACTCACATTTTGTGGTAGGCAATCGGTTGTGGAAGTGACGTCAGCGCATCCGCACGGCAGTCACAACGACATAGTTCATCACAGAATGTGTTGGTGGCCGCGGAGAAGTAAAAAATGGCTCCGAGGAGCTAAAGTATGCACCAGAAGCAATGCGTTCTC
This sequence comes from Globisporangium viniferum, assembly GCA_023333705.1. Lineage (NCBI taxonomy): Eukaryota > Oomycota > Peronosporomycetes > Pythiales > Pythiaceae > Globisporangium > Globisporangium viniferum. The sequence continues at coordinate 8,328 of JAASFI010001067.1, read as the reverse complement.
TCAAACCAGCCAAGGTGTTGGTCGTGCACCTGGTTGGATTGTGTGGTACTTCAAGATGACGACCTTCAGTGCGCCTGAGTAAAGCTGCGCTTTTTAGCAATTGCAATACCATTGGGCTCGTAGCGATAAATTTGCATAGAGTACGAACTCGATGTGGGTGGTTTGGTAGCGCTGTTGTCTGACTCAAGAAGCCCAGTTAACGTTGCTGTATCAGCCTCACGAAATGAGTGGAATGGAACGCGCTTATTTTGAGCACTGCCTTTTCGCAGTGCTCAAAGTCTGCGATCGAGCAACCTTGGGCGACGATGAAGATGAAGACAAAGAAGCAGCGGCTGTCGATGAAGTCAAAGCAGAAGGCAAGTTTGCGCAGGATGTGCAGATTGACAACAAAGACGTTGAGGGGGCCTCCCAAATGAAAGACACTGGAGTGCCAGTGCTTCGTCTGGCGCACACTGCAGCTGTGCACAGGTCAACAATGTACAGACGTATGAGCAACCTGGGTAAGCCCGCTGTGCGGCGGGGGCGCAAACCTGCCCTAGATGGCAAGCAACAAAAGATTGTACGCCAGTGGGCAATCGAAACACCAGGTGACACGATGCAGAAACTGACAGAACGAGCGCGTGCAGCGTTACAATCGAAGGTGTCGACCAGCGCTGTACAGAGGCTGTTCGCCAAGGCCAGTCCTAGCGAGATTTCCCACGATGACCACCAAGGTGCTGTTCTTCAGGGGGCGCAATCGAGGCTCCTCGCAAAAGAAGTTGGTCGAGCTCATCAAAGCCACCAGAAAAAGCATAGATATCTGTGTCTACGTGTTGACCAGCAAGGAGGTAAGAACATATGTCTGTGGTGTTTCGCCAGATTCAATCCATTCTCATCTAAACGACAATCGCACATTTGTATGATAGGTCTGTGACGCACTTTTTCAGATTTATAACGGAGGAAAAGGGGCGAAGGTCAGAGCGTTTGCAGACGGAAAGGGGTCAGAGCAACCCGCGTCAAAGCTTGGGCTTCTCAGAGACGCGGTAAGAACTGGTAGCTTAAAAAAAGTTTAGCTTCGAGTTGGAATTTGCTTTTGTCTCGATAGATTGATCTTGGATTTCTGAGTTTATGCAGGGAATCGGAGTTCGGCCCAGTCCTCTAACACGGCTTATGCATAATAAGTTTTGTCTTATTGACAAAAGAACTCGGGTGAACGGTGAGCTTCCCCCTTCTATTTGCACAATCACAATTGCATGACAATTGCGTTTTCAATCTTGTGGTGTTTGAAGGCTCAGAAAACCTTAGTGCGGCTGCGTTCAAGTCGAATGTTGACAATGTGGAGATTCACCGTCGCGATATTCTTCAAGCACAAGATCACGCTGAGTTCAGCTTCATGTGGATCGAGTACCGTCGGAAACATATCAGGTAATTGTACCAAGCCTTCTCACTGTCTTATTGATTCGATAAATTGGGCATCTCCCGCTTTCTACTGCTTAACCTATTCAGGTCGATTTCAAACCTGGAACACGAAAAGCACGGAGCTCATATGTCTGGTATGGTTCGAGATGAGATCGCGACGTTTCTTGCCCGATATTTGCCTGTTTTGTGTGTGTGTATGACCATCGAGTCTTCTGATCACCAATTCGTGTTTCATTTGCCACCAACGATGTCTATGATCGATAAACGTGCCTTTATTTGACAGATCTCCATTTTCCTCGTTTTTTGGAGCGAGCAGCATGAGATTCCTGATGGCGGACGACAATACGCAGGAGACGCTCCAAGTTGGCGCTCGCGTTCATCGACGCCTGCGACGACAGTGCGAACGACACCAGCAGCCCCAGCAAACTTTGGTTCCAACCACTCAACAGCACTAAGCCAAAGTTTGAATGCTTTTATGTGACACTTTGTACTTGACAAATGTATGTCTCGGCACCACTTTGATGATTCCCTCGTCCTCATACAATTTATCCCGCTTTCTAATTGCAATTCGCATACCAATTTCCAGAATTGGAAAAGAAACCATGGAGCTTCTGCGGCGCGGCGTGCGCTCAGCGCTGAGCACCTGCCCTCGACCCTGCGCTTCCTTACTACAGCCGCAAGTACCACCTCCACCAGCAGCAGCAGCAGCAGCAGTAGCCGCACATCTGCCCAATGACCTCCACACGTCGCCTCCCTGGCGATTGCTTGCGACGCGCTGCGTGCGCAATTTCCGCGTGACCGTGCTGATGCGCAACCAGAGCTTCATCCGCAAGGCCAAGTCGTCGTTCGAGATCGAGAAGGAGTTGGAGCTGGGCATCGTGCTACAGCCGTCCGAGGTGAAATCGCTGCGCGACCGCAACGGCGACCTCTCCGCGGCGTTCGCCGAGTTCTACAAGCACGAGCTATTTATCCACCAGCTCCACATCCCAGGTACGAACATGTTGTCTCTGTGTTTGCAGTTTATTGATGGCGATTTGTGTTGGTTTTGCTGACTGCTGTAATTGTGTATTGGCCTGTGTGTGTCATGTGTTGCTTGCTATGCATTGTTTTTAGTATGGCGACATGGGCTGATTGGGCGTCCCGAGCCATTGCGCGTGCGCAAATTGCTCGCCAATCGGTCCGAGCTCAAGAAGCTCGAGGCGTTCATGACCAAGCCCAACGCGCAACTGGTACGTGTATACACAACAATATCATTGTTGTCGTAGCCCACTTGTGAATTGCTTCCTTGCTTGTGAACAACAATATTATTGTTGTTGCTCGTCGCTGGCTTGCACACTTGCTTGCTTATGGTGCTGACTTGCTTGCTTGTGTGGTTGTTTGCTTGTGGATCTGGTGTTATAACAGATCCCGTCGCGCCTTGAGATCAGCAAGACTGGCTGGATCAAAGTCATTCTGGCGCAGTGCTACAAGCAGAAGAGCGTGGACAACCGCAAGCGCGACGACGAGCGGGAGGTCAAGCGCCAGCTGCGCGATTGGTAGAGGCAGTCACTCAGAAGCACAGTACACACACGCGCGCTTGAAGCAGTTAGGAGGGCCACAGATAGAGAGCACTGATGGAAAGATAGATAGACACGACGTGTAGACGCCACGCCACAACACGCAGACAAACAAGAGCTACATCTAAACGTAATCATTGCGCTGTCGTTCTGTTGACTGAGTTTGGTTGTCGCCAATCTCAGAGATCTTAAATTGGTTCGTATGTGGGACTTCAATTCAACAAATGATCCAAAATGCAGCAGCAATTTCCAACAACTGTCAGCCCGCGGATGACTTTGATCCACCAGGAATAAGAACTGCAAGGTTTGAGACTTGAGATTGTTGAGACTCGTTGCCTGACTGACTGTGGTGACTATTCGAGCGCAACCTTAGTCAGCAGCAGAACCAAAAAGAGATCGCGACGACTTCCAAACAAAAGCTCACGATCCACATTTTCTCCTTCTGTTTTCATTGCTTTTGCGTTCTTTTTACCTTTTTGTTGTTGTTGCTCACTCACTCACTCTCTGTTCCTTCGATGCATCTTCAGCTAGTTCCCTGAAGCATCTCTCGAACTCTCTTGATCTCTGTTGCACTGTTTCGTCTCTCTTTTCTCCATCGTCGCTGGCGTTCTTTTGTTCTTTTCTTCTGTCTAACAGCAGCCGCCGCTCTTCTTCTTGCCACCACCGTACGGGTCCACGATCTCCGGGAGCGCGTTGCTCTCGTTGGACGCCGTGGGCAGCGCCTGGCTGATCTGGATGAACAGGTCCGACACGTTGCGGTCCTCCTTCGCGCTCGTCTCGATAAACAACGCGCCGATCTCCTCTGCGTACGCGCGCGCCTGGGACGCGGGCACTTCCTATCAACGCATCATATCATTCGTCCATGTGTGAGTACAATAGTCGCATGAATAGCATGGTCGTTCATATAACAAAAGCGCAACTGTGAACGCACTCGCTTCTCTTCCAGGTCGCTCTTGTTACCGGCGATCGCGATCACAATGTTGTCCGGACCGAGCTGCTTGAGCTCCTTCACCCAGTTCTTCAGCGTCTGCAGCGATTGCTATATTAACATACAGATGCAATAACAATACACAAATGCGTTCCACACAATCGAATAGCACACAACAACAATAGCGTCAGCGTCACAAACACTCAGACAGGTACCCAAATACCGCGTGCGTGCATGCTGGCACTGGCGTGTACTGCTGCGCTTTTATTCGTACCTTGCGCGTGATATCGTACACGACGATCGCCGCCGCCGCGCCGCGATAGTACATCGGCGCCAGACTGTGATACTATAAAACAGCACAAGACAAGAAGCCAGCACGCCCATAATCATCATTAGCTCACAAGTACACATTACAAAACACAGTTCGAAAGTCACAATGCGTCATACCTTCTCCTGTCCGGCGGTATCCCAGATCTGGTACTTGATGGGCGTGTCGTTGACGACGATCATCTTGGACATGAAGCTCGCGCCGATCGTGGACTCCGAGTACGGGCGGAAGTTGTTCGTGACGAAGCGCAGCACGAGCGATGACTTGCCCACGCCCGTGTCGCCCAGCAGCACCACCTTCACCTCGCGCGCCTTGCCTCCGTCCGCCATTCTGTTAAATGTGCTTCTAGCTGTCTGTGTGAGTGGACCTCTGTGTGTGTGTGGAGCTCTCTTGTGTATGGAGAGAGATGGAGATGGAGAGCGCCTTGGGACGTTCTTCTTCTTCGCTTATGTGTGCGTTTGGAGCTCTTCTTGGTGGGACTGGCAAGAAAAGTGTGATGCTGCTGTGTTTGAACAGCACATTCACGAAAAAGCGTCATATTGTAGCGCGGGGCTACAATTGGGGCAAGAGAAAGAAGGGGTTTGGGAGATGATTAAACCTTAGTAGGAGGACGTGATAGTATCAAAATAAGGTTTACTGAATTTAATAAGCTATGCTGCTGTTTCAAGAGTCGACATTAAACATTGGTGAACGGTGTTTACAAATCTATGTTTGCCAATTGTAAATTGTAATATGCTATTATATTTGTGGTTTCAAATTATGAAAGCAATGAGGTTTTATGGGAGAAACTGTGTTCTTCTCTCTCTCTGCCCGCAACATGGACAGTGCAGTGCAGAACGTGAACGTCCCCAACTGTCCCTCTATTCCAAATTGTTATGTCTAAAACAGTACAAATCGAACCCAAATGTGTCTATTCTCGTAATTTCCCAGACAACAACATGGCTACACTCTTTATTTCATCACATGATTTGTCATCCCCATCAAGAGCATTTTCAAAAAAAATGGACTGCCTTTCTCGCTTATACCTGCCTTATTAGATAAGCACACTCTTCTCTTAGTCCAACCAGCACAGCACGATGACATGTAACGTTAGTGGAAGGTGTTAGCCCAGTAGCAGACCATTCACGTCGCCCCTGCTGCACGTCCAGCATCATGATCACACGAAGGAAAGTGGTGGTGGCGATCAAATGAGCTGAATGTTTAATTTCTGTTGACCTCTCGTCACCTACCGCCGCCCCTCGGAATGAGACGGCAGCAACCTACTTTCCGCGCCACCAAATACAAAACTTGTCTTCTACCAGTACACTGTAAAGTAGGCCGTGCACGCTACACTTTCTGGCGCTTGCCGTTTCCAGCGTGACGCTCCGACTCGTTGGTTCGTTTCTCCGACACGTGCTTCTTATAAACGTCCACAGGCGCGGTGGTCCTAGGAGGCGCTTCGCTAATGCGATGCCACCATTTCTTCAGGAAGCGGTCAATTGCCTCGCGGTCAGCAGCACACAACTCGGGTTGCCGACTCAGAATCCACTTGACAACCGGGGAATGGCCCTTCCCCATCGCTAATCGAACGTCGCCGAGTACAAACTCGTGGTTGTCATCATTGTTCCTGACCTTCACGACCTATTGCAGCACGTTCAGGTGGCAACAGCTGATGGCCGTGCGGATCGCTCGGTCAAGCATCGTTCGCTCAATCAGGTTGTGCTCGTTCAGCCATTCAAGAACGTGCATGTGGCCGCCTGCCGTCGCATACGTCAACGCGCTCTTCCATGGGTTGTGGAGGTAACACGACGGCCCAACCACGTACGTCTCCGCGTTGGCGAGCATGGCTTGCAATACCCCGAGCTGCCCGAACCGACTCGTGGTCTTGACCACGAGGTGCGTGCTGAACTCGAACTTTGTCTCGTAAATGGTGTCCATGTTCATAAACACAAAGTCCAGCAGTTCCAGCTGCGCGTGCTTTGCGGCCCACTGAACGATCTTCAGATCGAGCCACTTGAGTTTCCGCTCGAGAAAGGACTGGGCGATCGCGCCGTCTTTGGTTTTCTTGAACACGTTCCTCAAGTTCAGCTTTATGAGCGTGCCTGGGTTGCGCATGTCCATCAAGCTTTGAAGGATGTCCATGTACCCAAAGCACACGGCCCACGATCTCATCCATTTCGCGTACTTGACGAGATCCGGACAGTGGCGAATAGTCAACGCCGCGTAGTCTCGTCGCCAGTGCGGATCGCGCTTGGTGAGGTCCCATGCGAATCGTCGACGCGCCACACATGCCTTGTTGTCCTTCCTCCGGTACTGGAACGCACTGCGATACAGGATGTCATTTTTGTACGCTAGACGGGTATTGGCGAGGATCCATTGGACAACCTCCACCTTTCACTGTTTAGCCGGGTTATCTAGCGAGTTGACAAAGAAGTCGCACACTCGTCCGGTCGAGACCATCCGTTTCACCAAGTCGAGTTGACCGTTTGCGAGCGCGTACCCGACTCCATCAGTAACCCGAACGTTGTACTTGGTCACGAGCAGCTCAAGCACGGCGATGCTACCGCCGCAACAAGCGCACAGGAACGCTTCTTCACGAGGGATCTCGGCATCTGGGGGCAAGCGCTCGCGAAGCCGTTGGACGAGCTCGAAATCCCCGGACTCCGCAAAGTGGACCATCATATTGGGCGTAAGTCGCAAACCCTGGACATCGTGCCACCTCTGCACCACGGGCCAGTGGCGCGATCCCACCGCAGCGTCGATCAGTTCTGCTCGACAGCGGACCTGAGGGTAGTGCGCCACTGGATGATCTCCACATGGCCAAGCTTCGCAGCCTGGACAACTTCCTCGCCCGCGAACGACCAGTTGTATCGGCTTCTCGAATGCATCAGCGTCTTCAAGAGCTCCAGGTCGCCTTGGTCAACCGCGTATGCAACTGCACCGTAGAGCTGCTTCGTACATGACTTGACGCGCATGCGTTGCACTTGTAGCTTGTATTTCGCATCAACGCAGTCCGGAAATGGGATCTCGTCTTCATAGTTTGGCCGGCGCTGCTTTGTATTCTTGCGCAGCGTGTACATTGCCTGCGTTCATGCACCCGTGGGCAGCAGCGCAGTGCAGCACACTCGCATCATCCAGCAGCTTGTACGGCGTCTGCGTGAGCAGGAAGTGCGCGAACCGCGCGTCGTCGCTCTCGAGCGCGCACACCAACCAGCAGACGACGTCCGTGTAGCTCAAGTGCGCGAGCACGACCTCGCACGCCCTCGCACGCGAACTCGGTTGGCAGCAGAGCGCTCCATTTGCTGTTCATAATCGCCATTCGTGTGTGACGTGATGGAGGCAATTGGGAATGTTTGTGTGTCGGTTAGCTGTGCAAGTACGCCACTTTGATTGGCTGTAATTAAATCTGTTATCTAAGTTGATTTGCTAAAAATAGTTTGAATTCTAAATAATTTTAGCGAATCAACAGTGTTCGCGCCAAATCGTGATCTGGTTTGACTGTGTGAGCCAAATTTTGCAATTGCTTGGAAAATCACAATCACATCATGGATTGGGAGAACTCTAATGCACCAGCGCGCCAAGCCCGCAACACACGCGATGCTGGAGCCACTCTCGTACAGCGGCGGCGTCTGCTGGATGGTGCGTGCCCACTCGAGCACGGGAACAAGCAGCTCCATCGGCGCGTTCGCTTTGTACGCTTCCGCTTTCAGCTGGAAGACCACCGGGATGGACTGATCTTCACTTTGGTACTTGAATGCAGTTCCAAGTTGCACTCAGGATATAATTCTCTTCGCCTTTCGCCTTTCGTCTTCGTCAATGCGCCGCAGCCCACACATTTTGAAGGAGAATCGTTGAGGTTGAAGAAGTGTTTTGGTGAGCATCAGACGAGACACGACAATGTTTGTTACACCCCAATTGCAGGATCCAGTCTTCTCGACACTCAAGAACCAGAGCGAGGCGGCTTGGCAGTGAAGAAGAAGACGGTGAAGACACCAGCAGTAGCGCCACCAGCAGCAGAGCTTCGCACCCCCCACGCAACGCGCCTCGACCAGCAGCAGCTACGACAGAAGCAAGATCGCAGCCCCCCCCCCCCCCCCCCCCCCCCCCCCCCCCCCCCCCCCCCCCCCCCCCCCCTCCCC